>JABJVR010000033.1:4112872-4174123 GCA_025773905.1 Chitala chitala | reverse complement strand
TGTGTGTGTGTGTGTGTGTGTGTGTGTGTGTGTGTGTGTGTGTGTGTGTGTGTGTGTGTGTGTGTGTGTGAGTGAGGAGACAATGCCTCTACCTAGCAAAGAAGTGTTGTCATAACTCACCATTATGGACAGGAGGGAAAGCTAAACACACTTGGTTTTGTAACAAAGTAAAGGGAGTCCAAAAATAAAGAACCTGGTGATGATTAGCTTATTCATGACAGTGAAGTCAGTGCCAGAGATCCGTTAGTTTTCTAAACATCATGTTTTATTTATCCACCGTGGTGCAATATCTAAGATCCTGTGACACACATTCAAACCTTATTCAAATCCACCTCTATTACAATTTTAAAGTGTACTGTTATGTTTTTTTTAAGTATTTTTAAAATTATGCTTTGAACATATGCTTTGAGTATTTTTAAAGTATTTTTTAAATTGTGCTGTGATGTGACAGTTGTATAGGTAATGAAACATTGATGCATTAAAATAACTTTAATGTTCTTTAAAACAATTGTTGCTTAAATTGTTTGATAACTACAGCATGTTACAATTTATACTGACAGACTTGGCATTTACACCAGCTGGCAAAGCTCAATAGCTTCTAACGGTTCTAAATCAAAATTGAGACTGCAAGAGACAAAAAAAAAGTTGTTTTAAAAACGAAAGAAGAATGAATGCTCAAGTGTTGAGTTTTGGTCTTTCCTCCATCCCGGATAATAATTTCAGAACGAAGTGCAATACATAATATGTTTCACGTGATGGCGGTCTTAAACCGCGGATATTTTTATATAACGATTTTATGATTTTAACGGTGAACATTTTTAAAGAACACAAGTCTGACTGTAAAAAGTAATAAAATAGAGAATACACCAGAAGGTGATATCATACCACAGATCCTAAACTACCCATTTAAATAAACAAAAAAGATATAAACAGTAGAGCCAGCACTATGCCCAGTATACCCCATTCTTCAATGCCCTGTCCTGCCACCCTGCCAGACTGTGCATGCTGTTTTTGAAAGGCATTTATTTATATTCTGACTGTTCACCGGGGTATTCAGGCAGCAGAGAGGCCATTAGGCCCACCCTCTCCCCTCTCCCCTCTCCCCCCATCTCTCCCCACCTCTCTCCCTCTATCTCTCCCCTCTCCTCTCTCCCTCCATCTCTCCCCATCTGTGGGAGGATGAGCACATGCAGCCTAATTGCATGACTGCTGAAAACTGACGCTTCTATCTTCACACAATGTGTGTCAGTCAGGGGTTTTACTTCAGTATTAAGAACATACACCATTGTCACTCAACCCACAAACTTCTGTAAAGGATTCAAGATTATGTTTCCTGAAACTACAATTTAATTTAGGAGATATGTGGATGCTGTTTTAATCTACCTATTGATTAGATCTGTTACCAAAGATATTTTTCTTTCCCTAAAATGTAGCCAATGCACATTATCATATTTTTTCAGATGTTGGCACCCTTCCTATGGTGTCACCTGCCTGGTGCTCTAGGCTGCCTGGGCAGACTCCAGGCCACACTGGACCATGTACAAACATGTGTTTGGGTAATGGATGGATGGATGGATGGATGGATTGTTTATTGAGGTTTTATTTCAGGTGTCAGATGATTTAATTTGGTAAAAGCACATAGGTTTTTTACAATTATGTCATCAAAAGGGTAATTAAATTAGAGCAGATGGAAACATTTGTTGAAGCAAGGGGTAAATAGTCAAGAGTGACTTTTTAAGGTCACAAGCTTGGTGATGTTGTTCAGTTGTTAGAATTTTCCTCTCTTCTGCATTGGTGGTTTGGCCCCAACTTGACTGCAGGAGCTCCTGAAAGGGCATCTAAAGTCAGATTTTCCCAGAGAACAGAGCAGAGGTCTACCACTAAACCTCCACTGAAGCCACTGTGACAAGATGTTTGTACTGCCTGGTGAGGTCAGTGTTCATGACCTCTGACCAGCTCAGTGTCTCTGATATTTGGACTCTTATCAGAGAACCTCTGTCTTTTTTGAAATCTTGAGTTTCTTTGGTTTTACTGAAAATGAAGGGCAGACGGTAAGCAAGAGTTATAACACCAGCACTGCAGCTGAAAGATCCATACAGTTGTGGAATTTAATTTAATGTGAAGAGTCATTGTGACACATAACAGTTAAGTACACTTAATTTCAAAACAAAAAGTTTGAATCCCAGCACAGCCAGGTGTGTCGTTTAGAGAGACACTCTGCTAGCTCCCCGGTTGCCACACGTGGCCGCTTACAGCTCCCCCAGGGGATGATGGGTTAAATGCAGAGAAGTAATTTCCCCTTTGTAAGACTAATAAGGGAGTAATAAAAAAATCATGTTTACAATAATTCCTTTGGCACCACATGAATATAACTCAAGAGGTGTTTTGCAAGTGAATTTAACTGTTACTTTTTAATATTTACTGTGAAGACAGCATCCTTCACTTCTCATTCAGTATATTTTTACATAAATCAAGACACTCATACACGTTTATGAATATGGCACTTTATGTTAATGAACCTACCAAGACAGTATGTGAGATGGTTGAAAAAGTTTTACTGACAGTTTAGTCACTTACCATTAAATTAGCAAAGAATACATGGGTAGGTTAATTTATCAAAGTTTTGTTTTAATAAATCTGCTCTCTGATGAAAAATGGGTTTAGAACTGCTTGAACTGAGAAATCCCACAGTGAATTTGATAAACTGATGAATTCTGTTCCATAGCTTGATAACAGACATCCATTCATGTGGCATTGAGTTTAAACAAACTGGCGCACTGAAAGATGACATTTAACTTTACAGAATTTAGCAAACGGAGCTATATTTTTGCAAAGACATGAAATAGAAGGTCACTGAACAAAATATTCATTTCTGTCTTCTGTAATAGTAGTGAATTTATTCCAAGGTTCAACATAAATATGGATCGTGTCGAGGTCAAAGGTTGCACGTATGGACTCGGACAATGAAACACCTTCTACAGTATTTATATTCAAACTGTGTCTTCAAAGAGCAACACGAAAAGCACAAGGAAACAAAGGAGGAAGAGTTCTCAAAGCGTGTGTGCTGTTTTCCCTCCTCGGCCAGCTTCATTACATTATTAACTTTTATTACACTGTCTGCATGTTCAACTGCACATCATTGCTAGTAGTGTTCAGTACATTACAAAACACACCTAACCCCATACATCGGCCCTTGTCCACCTGCACATTAGCTGCCTTAGAGCTCTAATTGTGCAGTTCCCTACATTGATGTTTAACATTTTTTAACAGAATAGGTCATTACTGTACTGTTTCATTACTGTTTGGTAGACCTTGAGTGGTGCCGGTGTTGTTCTGCTTTGAAACAGTGCCTGCACTACATTAATCTTTTTCAGTGTTTTTTTTCAGCATATTTTTCATTCTTTTGAATAAATTTTTAGAAAGAACATCCCAACAGTACTACTACATTGGCATTAACAAGCCTGAGGCATCATTTCCATTACAGAAGTCACACCAAATGTCACCTGAGGCCCCGCATCACCGCAGCAGAGCCTAGGGACGGCTGGACAGGGACACACTGTGCCATTTACCTGGGCTTTGCTTCACTCCCCATTATCTTCAGTATTAAAATTCAGGACGTTTTATGAGAAAATCACTTAACACCATTTGGTGTAAAGAAATGCATTTGTTGGGAACATGTTAACATCAGTCCAGCAAAATCAGCTTTTAACATTTTCCAGAACAAGTTCATTACTCTCTGTGCTTTTAAACATAGATGTTGACTATGTGTAACTAGGTTACGTAACCATGTATGTAAAGGGCATCCAGGTACGGTGAAGTTAAACCAAACACTGACTACAGAAGGCTTTTCACTATGGAGCTTCAACAACTCTTCTCACTGGCTCCAACTTGCAGTCTGTGAAGATTCCTTATGAAGAACAATGGAAAAAGCCCACAGTACAGAGTGGGCAGGCTAAGTATGGAAGGTTTGCCGTATTAAGGACACTGAGAAAAAAGCAAGCTTCTCAGCTCCACCCTGAACAAGGAGAGCATCACTGATGTTGTTCAGTAGATTGGATGAAGTGGCTTCACCAGCTATACTGGACGAAGACGTGTACGAACTGCTTAAGTGGGAGGATTTTTAGGACTTACATCACTGTCAACTAGATGAATTGTCTCCATGTTTGAGCTCTGACCTGAACCCAGTTGCTCCCCATCATAACATGTCCTTCATCTCTGTTCTTCATAAGGTGACTTTTCAGAGTGACACTAGGAATGTTTCTTCTGTTTCCTGCTCGTTGTTGTAATGGTGCACAGCTATACAACTACAGCCCTTATTGGTTTTCTTGCCAGGCTGAGTCTGACAAGTCCCCCCTCCCTTCCGGAGGACACCCAAGACACTTCAAATATGTGGCCTCTGCAGGAAACCCCCACACCCCCACCCAGCCCCCCCCCCCTTCTGTCAGAGTGCACCAGCAGCTAATTACACTTGACGCATCACGCGAGCGAGGCCCTGCCAATCAGCTGCGAGGCTGCGCTAGGATACGGCGTCTGGTGTAACCCACACATCATTACCAGCTGTGCAAACCAGACTCGGCGGCAGCTGCTGCACACACACACACACCTCCAATCTCTGCCCCCGCTTATGCTGCTTACGTAACACAGCGCCACAGCCATGAAGATTCCCACCAGCCGCACGTAACTGACAGCTGGTGACACACTCCGTCAGGAGACACAGCAGTGCCCGCACAGCGACAAAACAGACAGACCACCAATGGGGGAAGGGCTACTTTCTTGGTAGAAACAGGTTTTAGAATAAATGTTAGCACCTCATTTTAACACCAGAACAAACACTGTGCAGTTCAATAAAACAATTAGCAGCTAATGTAGATTTAAAAACCAAATCAAGCCAGTTTATAACAAGTGGGTATATGACTGCAGATACTCCTACCTGTTCCAACAAAACACTTTAGTTTTTTCTTGCGATGATTTGAGTGTTCCATTGATGGAAACCGATAAAAGCATCTTTGTACCTGCAGAATTCTGAGATGCTCTTGGAAAGATAATGAAGTTTCAGGCCACCGTCTGTCCACTGGCCTCACATGCTGTTCTGCTCTTTGTCTAAACAGCTCAGGGGAGTGCAGGAAATGTTTAATGGACGTGTTTTATGAAAAAGTAGCATTTTTAACAGAAAAGGCTTCTTGAAAAGAAAGCCTTCAAAAAAAAAACTGAATTAATGAGGCATTCTGGTTGGCCTGGGTCCTCATTCACGTGCTACATTATCTAGTGGTTTTAAAGAGTGGACTTCCAGACAAGGAAAAGCCATACACTGTTAGAAGTTCTATAACTTGGTGAACATTCTTTGGTGTGTGATGTCTGGCCCATAATACAGTGCAGACCCTCTACTAACACAATTCTGTGTGACTGAACTTTCATAGAGTATAAATGAATGTACTGCACAACTTTGTTACAACTCACTGTTGCATAAACAGCAAAAACGATTTTTTTATTATCCTTTTAAAGGATTTGAATGGTTAAGTACCTGAAATGTCTATCAGAGATTTTAATGGTGCATTTTTTATGAAGAAAATTCATGGGCTGTGAGACATTTAGGAGTACAGTATCGAATGCTTTAAACACAGACTGCATAGAACACGCTGTGACTGACAGCCTTGACCCGAGGCCAGGCTCCCGCCAAACACACACGCTTTTAACGTCAACTGAAGCACTACGGATCCTGTATTAGTCAAGCCTTTTTCTCAACGCCCCATGCTGTGAAACACGGTACCGAGTCCATTTGACACGGTTCTGTGCCATCACACACATTTCTTCTGACAATAAGGCTTTTACTCACAGACATGAGGCTTCCACTTTAAGACAGAACACTTTAAATGCCAAACATAATGACAAAACCAAAAAATGGATGCAATAAGGACTTCTGAATTTGTTACTTCCACGTCTACTTACAGAAAGAACAAAGGCGGGCGAGACCCTGAAAATTACACACCAGCTTCATTAGCATTATTATTCCACATGCTGAAGATAGAACAAGACCAGGAAAAGAACTGTGTGTAATTACAGTGACGACTGGACCTTGCAAACAGCCTCTATATGCAGACTGTTTACTGAATTACAGGAGTTGGCTCAGATCAACAGACCTGCCTCCTGCAGGCAGCGACACTGTGGCCAGTGGTGCACCGATGGCTCAAGCATTGGATTTCAGGGCCAGACACAATAAATAAAAGCATTTCTTGTTTTATACAACAAAAAAAAAAACTAAACAGTGACAGCCCCCCCCCCCCTCAAATGGTTGTTGTGTTTCATGATGGGTCACGGCACCACTACACAGGCACCGCCCACACGATCCCTGGGAATGATCCGGAGCTCTGATCCATGTTTCAGGAACACATTCCCTGGAAGAAAAAAAAAAAGGAGGTATTAGTGTACAATAATAGTAACAAATTGGAATTGGAAGAAGGGATGTTTACAGGAGAACTCCTCAGCTGTGATCTCAGAGCTGGTGTAGAGCCAAATGTCAACTGACAGCACAACGTTTTCAATCATGCTGCCCTGAAAATAACCACACTGAGTCATCCACGGTTCTGAGTGAACGGACAGTTATCTGGCTGCCTAAAATTCCATTCACGCAGTGGTCATATACCTAAATAAAATTTAAAATATTTCATCTCCATTTCTGGTATACCTACCATACACCGACTTCAACCCGCTTTTGAAAACGAAGACATGCCTGACGTTCAATTTTTGTGTGCAGGTTCTAATTAGATCAGCCACACAATTTCCTGCATTCTTCAAATGTTTATTGAAAGGAACCCAGACAACTCATTACCAAGTAAGTAAACAAACAAGTTCAATCTCCTGGTCTGTAGGCCCATTTCCACACTGCCATCAGTTACTTTGGGTCTCCAGGGTCCCATTCTGATGCTTAATGAAAAATTTGGTAATAATTTCACCAAATACAAAAGAGAGAAGGGCAAACAGTCACTAGGGGGCAGTGCCGAGCAGTCTGACAAAATCTTAGCAGCAAATGAATTTACATAGGGTCACTTTCTGGGTCAAGGTTCCCATTCTATTATTAAGAAACAAAATTAACACTTCAAACAGAGCACGGAATATTCCAAAGCAAAACCAAGGAAAATTTTTATGTTTATCTTGCATTATTTAAAGAATAATAGAGAACGACTATACCGATGAGTCTGTAAAATCTCATGGGTTGTTTCATCACTACAGGAATCCTGCCCAGGACACAGAACACACAAACAGGGCCTGTAACTCTGCTCACCGCCCCTCTCCCAGAACACCCAATTTCAAAAGCATCTTAGGCTGCTTTTCCACCACAACAGGTACCAAATTTTCTGTACTAAAAACTCAGTACCTGACTTTCTCCAACCCCCCTCTGGTGTGGTACCAGTACCAAAGTGGCAAAACAACTGTATTTTGGCACTGAGGGCTAGTACTTGCAAATGTACTTAATGCCAATTGGTTATGCAAACATGCCTTGCAAACACAAAATACAACTGCCAAAGTATAGTTACAACATTTGGAAAACAACTATAAAAGTAAAAAGGAATTAATAACAATAATGGATGTGTGGATGAATTAAGAAACCCAAGTTTTAACTCAACTGGCTGAAGTGTAACAAATACAACTTCATTTTTATGTACTGTTGTCTTTAGGTAAGATTTCTATACAAAGGCATAAAAATACGAATACCGTATGTTTTGTTTGATGAAATCCTCTTACAAATAACCATAGGCTTACTGTGTGACCCTGCTGAAAATTGTTTTAAGGGAAGGTGGTGTACAACCACTAACAATACAAGTCAATATACAATAAAAAATCCAGAAGTAATCAACGGCCCCCCTCCTCCAGAGTGACACCGAGGGCGCCGTACGGCGTGGACTCCGGAGTGACACCGAGGGCGCCGTAGCAGTGACCTCGTTGCCAGGCCCCATGGGGAGAACTACCCACCTGCTGTCTGAGCTGGGTTGATCCCGATACCATCTGCAATGAGAAAGCGACAATCTCAAAGCATGAATAAAATTTATATACAAAAAGGACTGCGTCAGTACAGCAACAGCATCTTTCCAGGACGATGAAGGATTATCCAATGACATCACTCTCCTGAATTTCACTGGTGACAGGAGAACAGCTATCTACATTTCTGAACCTTTGTTTGATGGAAATACCCAAATGCGTGTGTCAATTCATATCAGCCCTGTAGTTCAGTCCTTAGGCACATTTACAAATGATAATCTGTCAGTATTTAAAACAGACACAAAGTAGATAACGGATAAAAGTCTGATAACAGTTCCAAGTTAAAGACAATCAAATGCAAGTGACTATAGTTTAGATTGTTTGTAATGCTGTTCTAAATTACAGCGCACGCACACACACACACACACACACCATACTCAGCATGAGAACAGAAATCTCAGAGGAACAGAAACAATATAACTCCCCCATTTACCATCTTTAAAACTGGGGGTTTGATCTGCCTCTCTAAATAACACTTCAAGTAACTCAAACACCAAAGAAATCACATTAGAATTGATTTTACCTATGAAACTCTTTGTAACTGATAAAACCGTAGAGGGAAACAAGAGCTGCTCTTAAACAGCAAGAGAGATTTAACTCACCGTTTGTGATGATGGCGCTGGTGGCTGGAGGTACCTTGAACTGTAAATGAAAAAGCACATTTATAACTGTTGTACAGTAACAGGTACAGCGAGTGCATCAAACCTGAGGATGAGATAAGTGAAGGGTCTTATCGTGTACTTTATGCAGCGCAGCCCATCTGCTAATCCTCTTTGCTTCTGCGCGGCAGATTCCCCAACCGTGTGTTACTCACATGAGCCAGAAGCATAAATTAATTTAGTCTGTAAGCCCCGAGAGATTTTGAGCCCAGAGATACAGTCCAAGATAAAGAGAACCTCCTCCTCCCCTAATGTAACCGGTGCTGCCCTCATCATTGCTGTCTTTAGTGTTCAGTCGGCAGTGTTTTGACCTTGGGCAAAGCCTGGCTGACACCAGCATTACTGTGTTCAGTCAGCCCCCAAAGGGTCTCTCAACAACACAGAGAATCACGAAAGTCCAAGTTCTATCGTGGCATTATCACCCCCACGAAGAGTCCGCTCCTACATCAGGCGAATAACGGACGGTAGTTAAAAACCGAGCTTCTGAAAAGAAATAAACTGCTACTCATGCCTTTAGCACTGTGCAAATTATTCCATCAGGTGCCACGTGGTGAACGCCCTCAAAAACTGGTGAACAGTCTCAAAACTCTGCCTGCCTGTCTTCACCCACATCACACACACCCATGGCACCAAGAAAAAATGTGCAATACAATTTTTTTTTGTTCTCTACACATTGCAGGGTGAGACACGGGCTGCCACACGCTAAGCATGTTGCTGGAAAATAACTGCACCATGTCTGTTTCCACGGCGCTACACCTGTCATGTGCTTCACGTCATCGTCAGGACTACGGAGGCGACGGTACAGCGATGACAACAAAAAGCCCATGGTGTCATTTTCATGCTGTTCCAAGCGACAGAAAAGGAAGGAGGAAGAACGGCTCATCCCGCTAAGCATCGCATTAATCACAGGAGTTTTATCAGCTCTGAAGGGTACAAAACAAAACCCATTTGTGTGTGCGCTGGTGCGTGCAGCGCGAGACGCACACACACATCGCCAATCAATTATGGGAGAAAGGAAAGGAGAAATGTGTCCTGGAGCAGCAGCAGAGTAAATTCAGTAAGCAGCACAAAAATTAATATGGAACGGAAAAATACCACCGTAGGAACACCGTCACGGCTACCCTGCACTCTAACTGTGCTCTTTAATGCAATGAAAATGCCACTCAGGTGTTTCAATACATTATAGTGTCAAGAACTGACTAGATGTTCTATGTATTTTCATGTTGCATCTTAACTCTAAAATATCTAGATTTAATTTACAGGTTAACAAAAAATATGGAATAGCTCCCTCTTAACGTTACTACTGAAGTGTGATGAGAGACCTCTAATCAGCAGTCCCTGGGTGACGAGTCCCTGGGTGACCGCCGTGTTACCGGTCTGCACAGACCGCGCTCCTACAATGAAAGCCTTACCTCTTCTGCTGCAAACTTCAACACTGCTGTGAAGGGGGTGCTGTCAGGAACACTTAAGCTGGGGGAAACACAATAATCACACCATTATGACCACCTTGTCAAACTCCAAATGTACACTCATGGAACTGGCTCTGACGTGACTGGATAATAAGGCAACAGTGTTCTCTTTCCTGGCGTACACATGGTAGTGTACAGAAACAATAGTAACTGCAGAGCAGAGCTAGTGCTGGACACTAGCTGAGTGGCCTGCTGGTTCAATGGGTGGGAGTCTCCTGGTTCGAATCCCATCCCAGCTGTCAGGTGTGTCCCTGACACTCAGAACTAGCTCCCCGGGTGCCGAATAACGGCTGCCTGCTGCTCCCCCAGTAGATGGGTTAAATGCAGTGAATTTCTTTATAGGATTAATAAAGTTCTTTAAATCTAACAAATTACCTGCCTGTAGTCTGTCACTCACACAAATATTTCCATACTGACTAAACAGTTTTTGCAAAACTCTCAGTTATGTAAATTTATTAGCAAAGAATACAACTGATGCCACCAACGACCTTATACAACCGTTACCACTAAATAAATTAACTGTACAGGAAAGTTCAGTTCATCATTTACAGCATTAAGGCTGGTCAGATCCATTTTTTAAATCCAAAATTCAACTAACCCAATAAAAAAATGTCCAGAAAAATTTTATTCTGTGCAATTGTCTTTTAAAACCCAACAAATAGTCATAAAGACAAACATGATCATGCATTTTACTCACATTGGGAGCCATGCCAAAAATTTAAATAACACGGTACGATTTCAAGTACAGTAAATATCTATACAACTGCGACTACAACAATCAGACAAGCATTAAATCTGATGGATGTCGTCGGTACCGTGCTCACAACGTTATTTAAATTAAAATAACGAAGAAACGAAATTTCCATAATAAAAACGTCACCGTCACTTACACTTTATACGGCAGTCTTGGGTCCGAAGTCAGCGTGATTTTAAATGTCACTTTCGACCTGATGACCAAATAGGCGCACAACAAAATGGGATTAGACTTGTTTCAACATAACAGCTGTCGTGTTACCTGGGCGCAGAAATATAAAGAAACTTACATGTTACAAATATTATGGTGTTTTGTGCCCTGCTCAGCCACACGCCTTACTCCCTGAACCAGGAAGTGAAAAAGACCGGCTGTAACACGTCATCTAAATGCATTCAACGCTTATACTCATCTAACCCGCATACATTTAAACTTGTAAAGATTTTACTGCAGGTGCATAATAAGGAAAAACTGTGCACAACGTCTTCTTACTAAAAAAAAAAAAGGTTTGATGGGAAGGCAAGTTTTACGTGTCAAATAAATTTACCGTAATGGATCGTGTATATGCCATTGCTCTCAGTTACCGTAATGCATTGCTTAAAAAAGGAACTTACGAAGTCCGCCTGAAAACTTTAGAATCTAAATGAAATCTGTTAAACATAAATGGTAAATATATATTATATATTTTGTACAAACATATGGTGGCAAAAGTACTCACAATTTTAACTTTAAGTTGGAAGCACATACTTGTACATACATTGTTAATTAAACAAGTAGTAATGATTCAACTGTCCATTTAATTAATTACAATTATGTTAATGAAAAATAAATCACAACACTGGCCAAATAAATTAAAGTTTATCCTTGTATTATAGGCTTTTATGTATGGTTTGTCTCTGACTAGTACTGTTATATGCTGCAAAGGTTGTGATGACCATTTGGATCCTTAGACCATAACTGCTAAACTAAATGCTCTTCACTATTCACTATATTGTCTACTGACTTCTAAATCTATTAAACCAGACTAGCTGTCCAAAGACCCATTTTAAAACTGACAACAGTTCAGCTATGTTTGTACTGTAACTCTCTATGTGCCTTAAAAAAATCTAGAGTATGAAATAATATTCTTCTTCAATATATCGCAGTTTCTTCCTAGAATGAGAAGGCATCTTCTGTTAATGTGGTACAGGCTATATGATGACTACTAAAGCACAGAGCAATTCTCAGCATTATAACCCTTGGGCATTGCTCTATAATAAACTGTATGACTTAGCCCAGAAGAGCACTGATTGGCTGTATTCATGCCCCCCTCCCCCACCAAATTATCACTCCATAGATCTGCCTGTGGGCAGTGCTCAATGCCTTCCTTGAAGCATGTTGTTTCGTTCAGCAAAGTCTGCACCTCCTTGAATGAAATAAAAATGGAATAAAAAGGTGCATTCAGGTGATGGTACACGCACTGAAGGCGGTGTTTTACACGCACTGAAGGGGGCGTTTTACACGCACTGAAGGCGGTGTTTTACACGCACTGAAGGGAGCGTTTTACACGTGCTGAAGGGGGCGTTTTACACGCACTGAAGGCGGTGTTTTACACGCACTGAAGGGGGCGTTTGCTATTCTCCACCCAACTGTAGTCAACATGGGTGTTCAGTATTGGGCACAGACACCTGAGAAAAAATTAGATTAAATGCTAAAAGAAAAAAAAACTTCACAAACACATACCAACATGTTCTTTATAGTATATAAAATGCATTTAAGAATAACAGAAGTAAGTGAGAGCAGGGGAGAAGAAGCCTACATGCACATTGTGTGCCTGAAATGTTGTCTGCTGTGACGTTGAAGAGCAGCACACACTGTCACTGGATCTGCTACTGGATCAGCGGCATTTAGGAGGAACACCAGACGTGTCACTGATGTTGACAGACATGGTGTGATACTGCAAGGCACTGTAACATTAAATAAAGGATAAAGGAAACCCAACAGAGATCTTCTCCAAGACAACTGTAGTCAGAGACAATGTTTAGGGTTCATTATTCCTGAGGATCTTTCATCTCTAAGCAGGTTGTATAGTGGAGCTTTGTCACTGGCGTACAGTACCGCGCCATACTGGGCTTGGGCATCGGGCACATATCCACTGCACTTCACCCCACACCTACCCTTCTGTGTCAGATGGGCCCTACCTCAGGGCAAAACCAAAGTGTGCTGGTCGAACACCGTTGCCTTGCCTTTGAAACACACTTGGTTATGATGCAGGCATGTGATTGGCTGGGGAGTTTCTGCTTCTTGTTTGCTGGACGTAACTGGTGGAACTTTTAATTTGGAAGCAAAGCTGGTGTAGTTTTTGTTTTACATTCAATTCAAGCATGCAAACTTGATTTGTTGCAATGCAACTACTTTATTAGTGGTAATATTTGGCACCAAAAGTGTGACAAGAGAGGGAGAACAAAGTGATGGTGCTCTGTGAGTATGGCATGGTACAGCTGTGGCAGGATGGCATGGTACAGCTGTGGCAGGATGGCATGGTACAGCTGTGGCAGTGAAACACACGTGGTCCTTAAATGCACAAAGAGCCAGGTTACTGTGGTTCTGTCTCACTAAATTTCATTCAAATCAAGAGTCTGATGAGGTAACCTAGTTATATCTATGGAGAGATGAAAAACTAATTAAACTCTTGTATTAATTAACGTGTCTCCGGAATCTCTTTCCTTTGAAACTGACAAATATTTATCATAATTATTAAAATCTGAAAGGGTTTTCAAAGCAAATGAAGAGTTCAGCAAATGGGTTTACCTCAGACGTTTGCTGAGATATTTCCATCCCTCCACGCTGCATGAAGACAGAGCCATAACAAAACAATGAGACTGTCGTTTTTCATGACATGTCTACATGCCTCATTTTATTTCTTTTTCCATTACTTATATACAAGGCCTTTAAATGCAACACTGAACTCCAGTCCTTTGTGGAGTAAACTCAAATAAACAACAGAATGACCGACAGGACAGGAAGAAGACACTGTCCAGGCCCTCACTGGCTTCCACAGAACAACTAACATCAGTTTGCTTACATAAGGTGGGTGCAATTTTAATTCCAAGTTATGGGTGTCATGGACAGGATATTAAATACCTTTGCTCTGGTACGTATAGCCAATAAGGGATAGAGGAATTTTCTTTACTGCTCTCATATCGTAACCTAACATCAGCGTGTTAATGAAATGCAGGTGTCTCCGTGCTCAACTATGCAGAGCCCACATTGTAAACCAGGCGACAGCTAAACCCATTCTGTCACGTCGTTACTGTGGAGGAGCAAATGAAACAAGTGCGACCTTTCCATTCTCCCTGTTTAAAAGGGTTTAGAGCCGCGGGCAGTGGTCCAGGATGGAGATTGCCAAGTGCCTTGTTCCAATGTCAAACTGCACCTACTAATCATCAACCAGCTATTTTAAAATTAAAGGACCATGGTTCTTCTTCCTTCCGTAACTAGAAATCTTTGCGAGGTCACTTCAGTCGTCCTTCGGGTGATAACTTTACAAAGTTTTGTTGTCATTTAAGTTACTGTACATTACTGAACACGTGTTGCGACCACACCTTGGGAAAAAAAAAGTAATATGTTGAGGAACTAATTGTCTGAAGTGCTGCTGAAGCTGAATGCAAGATGCAGTGACATGCTTATTCCGTCCAATTCAAAAAGGGACAGTTTTCAAAAGCACAAAGCAAAGGCAGAATCCAGATTGTTTGCAAAGTACTGGAGCTGACCCCCAAAATGTAATTTTTAATTTTAAGCCATTAAGGACGTTTCATGACCATCATCAATTAAAGGTGCGATTGCAAAAACAATGCAAAAATTGTGAAGCTGGAGAGAATGGGGTGGTGCTGTAACTGCGGAACTGGGAGCTGCGTACGTCACGGGCTGTTTGGCTGAATTTGTGCACGATGTGCTTTTTCTGCGCGGAATCCAATGAATATTAGGGTGGCAAAGGAAAGTTTCAGTACAAACAAACAAAATAAATAAATAAAAATAAAAGGTTCTTGCTTTTTTTAACAGCTCAAATTACAATCGTGGTGTGACTTTAAGCCCCGAGTGAAAGCACAGGTGCGTCTCAGGCGCGATGTAGTCGGGTTGGTTTGAAGTGATAAATTCGTGTGATAAATTTCGGATTTTTTTTTTAAGTCAGCCGCCGAGGTGACTCACTCCGTGTGGGAACCAGACCTTTAAAAAGATGCGGCGAGGAGACGCACAGACATGTTTGGAGAAACGCCACTCGTATTTATAGAGAAGCGTCGTTTTTCGGTATTCCCTGTAGACGAGCTGCTTGTGATGACGAAGCTGACAGTTTCTTTATCTGGAAGCCATGTACGTGCCTGGCCCTATTTTCACTGAAAGGGTTCGCAGTACATCGATCGTAGGCCAGATTTACCGGGTGGGCGGCCGAGACTGCTGAGGGCAGCCCTGGGAAATGGACTGACTCCTTAGATTTGCAGCGTGATGACACACTGGCAGCTCGGGGAAGTTAACTCATATAAATGTATTACATGTCAACCAAGGCCAGATTGTGTATTGAAATACTGTTCAGTAACCTAGTGCCACAGAACTTGTTGGACATTTTCATTTTTTTAGGCTTACACAAAAATATTGCACTTTGGAATCATTTGTTTTAAATAATTAATGTGTCAGTCAGTATTATATTAGTTTTAAATGTAAAAGGCAGTTCAATTCAGGCTCAGTAATAATGCACAACATAATGAACTGCATATGTAAAACTGCAAGCCAAGCAGTTGTTGTTGGCTAATATGTGCAGTCCTCTCAAACGTATTGGAATGGCTGTAGGGGTAATGAGGAACATGCACAGAACGGGTCAACCAAAGAACACAAGTAAAGAGGTTGACTGGCTGCCCAGCCCCTGCTGGGCATGCTAACATTACAGAATAAACAGGTGCTTATTGAGACTATGAATGTAAGTAGCACTATATAGTCCTCCTGTGCTCCAGGTGTTGGAGTAACTCAATAGGCATGTGGTGTCCACTGGGCAAAGCTTCATCCAAGGGGGTACAGCAGGTGTCAGCAGCTCTAACAAGGCCTCCCGCTCAGATGGTGCCCAGGTGGGCACCGGGTACACACATGCACAAGGAGAGAATTTAGAGAAGGGTTAGTAAATAATACGAACACTAGCAGCTCCATAGCAAAATATCACAGTTATCTTGGCATGTACAGCATGCACCAGCAGCATTAACTACAGTGAGGTATGGAGACTTGTGGGATAAATTAAAAAATAGGTCTTCAGTCAGGATTTAAAGCCTAAGACCGATTCGGCATCCAGTATGTATCCAGGCAGACTGTTTCCATAGGCTGGGGGCTCTGTAACTAAAAAGTTCTAGCACTAATACTTTTATGTATGTGTGGAACGGAAAGAAGTCCTGCATTCTTTGATCATAGAGAACAATTTGCAGTATATGTGTTAATCAATTCTGTTAGATATACTGGTGCCTTGCTTTTCAGTGCTTTATTTGTTAACAAGAGAACTCTGAAACTGGTTCTGTGCTTAACAGGGAGCCAGTGGAGTGAGGATAGTGTTGGACTTATATGGTCGTACTTTCTGTTTCCAGTGATAATTGTAGCTGCTGCGTTTTGGATGCATAGTAAATGTTTATTGTGTGGTTGGTACTTCCAGAGAGTAAAGCATTACAGTAATGTAACTTTAATCAAGTTTTCCTAAGTGTCACTGTCCTCAGAGGCAAATTTGGGTAAATAAGGAAGAGAGAGGGAGAGGAAGAGTTAGCGCTCATTGGAAAATGTGGTCACTAACCCCTCCGAACTCATCATGCATTTTAAAATCTGCTGTAACTGCAGAGTCGTGCCTGTTTGAGTCACATTTCTGCATTTGGCCCAGGCTAGCACATGAGTCTGACATGTAAATACACAGCTATAATGTGGCTGAGGAGAGTAACACCCAGGATTTACCAACACACCTCGGTAATCAGGAACGATGTAGTCTCTGGGGTGTCACTCGATATTCAAACGGCCCATAATTACCTCTGCTGCACACGCCTCGTGCAGCACGCCAAAGGCTTTCATTATAATGGGAATAGGCTGCGTTTGGCCCTTTGTGCCTGAGCACGCCTCATCAAGATGCCGATAAGTGTGTGAGCATGCACTCATTAGCAAAGGCAGCTTGCCTGGAAAGTCATGACAGAAAGAAGGCCCGGGCACAGGAGCAAACGAAAGAACAATGGTGAGGGAGCAAATGTTATTTTTTCACTATTGGTAACACCTTAATAAATAAAGTAACATAAAACATTTATTTATACACATAGCTCCAAAATGGTCTGTGGAAGGCTGTTTTATAAAAGCAAAACGTTTGGCTACCATTTTGTGTCAGAGACACTTTCAGAACATTACAGGAAAGGTGGTGGCACAGTGGGTGTTTATCGTCATAAAAGAAACAAAAGAAACAGTTGTTTTTTTTAGGGGGAGGATATAGGCTACCACCAGACCACCAAGTGAGCTGGTGTTGGGCACATTGCAGATATCAGTGATCCTAAAAAGAAGAAATCAATCAGGCCCACTTAGTGCTCAGTCATCGAGTGTGATGTGCCGTAGCAGAACGCTGCGCAACACAAAGGCCGGCTGGCAGCAGGAAAGCCAAAGGGTCGTTAGTGAAGGTAACGGGCACGTCTGTGGAAAATGCATGTTCTCCTCATCCGTATATGGCTTTTCTGCTCATATTCAGGTTTTTGCTGCAGTTCAAAGGCATACATGTAAAGTTGGCAGGTGTGACAGAAGTGCCCTTCTCTGTGTTTCCGTGCAGTCAGGGTCGATGGCGTTTTGTCTGGGATATGTTGGGACTGCCTGTGACTCTGTGCTCTGCGTTTCTCGTGACTGGACTCAACCTCATCCTCAACCTGCACCTGATGAATCGTGGAAAACAAACGAGGGCCAAGACACACAAAAAGCTTATTAAATAAAACCAACAGTATCTCCATGACCAAAGGATCATATTATGAAAGGTTTATTAATATTTCCCAGTGATTAATTATATTATCCACAAAGCTATTAATATTTATTGAACTGTTTAATAGATAAAAGGGTTTAGGGGAGGACACGCAGGTTCCCCATCTGCTTCCCCTTGTGCACATTCGGATGGTGGAAGCTTCCCTGCAGCTTCCCGACGCTGGAGATGAAAAGGCACCGGACGACATTCCTGCTGCTCCACGTGCTGCTCAGCTGGCCGGTTTGTGATGCACTTCATTGTTCTCACATGCAAAGCAGTGGATATAGACCAGCATGCTCTCTCTCTCTCCTCCTCACTTTCCCCGTTTTATTTACCCCTGAACTTAAAGGGGAGCTTGCTGTTCTCTCAGGGCTTAATTATAATTGTTGATCCCTTTGTTAGAAGCTGAAAAGGGTGGAAGACGTAAGACAAGCTGGCACAATGGCATGCCAGTCGTCACGGTTTGCCTGTTTTTAAGGGGTGACATGACCATAGGAGAGTCTTAGCTGTGAAAACGCTAGCTTGGCCGAGAGAGTGTTGCAGCGCATGGGAAGAAAGCCTTTCCACACATTTGTTTTGTGCAGACAATTTGGTCTCAGTTAGAAAACACAGACATCTGTATATGATGTTGTGTGTGTGTCATTGTAAGGGAACTGTTAACATCTGAGTGTGGTGAACTGCATCAGAAATGCAGAGGTGCATTTGCATGGTGCGTTTGTCAGTCATCTTTTAGCATGAACAAGGAAACCCCAACGTTGCCCATTAAGAACACCAAACACATAACAGGAGAGGAGAATCTCTTTGTAGCAGCGAGATGGAACACCTGGTCAGTCAGTTCCCCCTTGACTTAGTGGAACAAACATAAACTGTCACATGGTGCGCCATGGATGAGGAGTGAGCCCTCGGAGAAAAGATTGCAGACACAAACACAAGAGAAGGAAGGTTGGAGATTTAAAAGCAGCAGAAGTCAGACACAACACAAGGACGGAGCAAATTTCCAATGCATAAACCCAGAGCAAAGCATAAGCAAATGAAGTCAAAAACTCATACTAGATGGAACTTCAACACAATGATCCAGAAATTACAAAATAATCCCAGTATTTAAAGAGAGAAGGCAAGACAGGTGAGACCACCAAGAGAAGCCTGAGATGATGAACCAATGAAACTAGAGCCCCAAAGAGCCTGAAATCATCCAAAAGGGAACTTTATCCTCAGCAGCCACGTGACAAAGACACAAAGTTTGTTTGTCCATGAGGCACCTGAACACAGATGATAGAACAAACCTGAACACGAGCACTGAACGAATGCTTACCAGGTTTCTTTGATTTGCACTGTTCTGTTTTTTAATTCCAGTTATATTAATTTAAACCTTGACACAGTCCACACCTCCTCCATATCCAAAAACTGCATTGAATACCTCAGTATTGTACAGGTTTAAATCACTTTTATCCTTAAAAAAATCCAACATTGACAGCATGTACCTGATTGGGTTTAATAGGTGTGTTTGTGGAAGCCACATTTTGGCCATGACCTTTTCGGTTTCATTTTTACTCAACTTCTCAAACCTGTCGTCCTTGTTTGAACACCCAGAACAAGCTGGAATCTTTGTGAACTCAGGTCAAACTGACAATTATCAGACTGAATTACTTTTTTCCATAGATGAAAATCCCTATAAAATGAGATCTGCTGTTGGTCTGTGCATTTGTTCCTCTGACAACTGGCAGCCCAAACACGGTCTGTCTACACTGTTTCCTGTATAATATTCTATTCAACCTGAAGCAGAAATCAGCGGCGTATTTGTTGAGACTTGCACAGTAAAGACCGCCTGCTGATCTGTTGTCAAGGAGTAGCCATTGTATTACACACCTGGATTATTTTTAACACTGGTAAGGCTTTGGCTCATCTGCAAATTGGCAGACAGTTTGGACCGCAACATCACACCTGATGTAGGTCACCCCAAACTCTAACAATACCCACCTGCACACTGAAAGTGCTTATTTTTAAACTGCTCAGGTACCAGTTTTATCAGAACCAAATGTTCATTTTTATTCAGTTATGCAGCAGTGCAGTCTTGTAGTCAAAGTTAATTATGCTGCTCTTGGGAATAGCATCTCTGTGGGGATTAACAAACATGCAGGAATGAAGCGACTTTCATGATCATTGTACTACACCAACCTCTTGTTACAGGATGTATTACAGCAAAGGAGCTTTGGTGCATTTGGGTTAGTACCTCTATGGTATGTTTTGTTGACGGCGTTTTGGGCTTTTTGGACCGATGATCTTGAAACAGCTGAACATTTACTGAATTAGACTGAGCAGTGCAGTCTCCAGCCTGTCCTGTCGTATTACTCATCTACAAACTTTAATCCTAATAGTGCATCATATCTTTTCAGCATAATTAATGGGGGAAGGAACGCTGAGTGTCTTAAATGCATTAAATGTACACATTTTTCTGGGGGGAGCTCAATGTGGTTTGTTCAAGTATGTATTTTTTTGGCATCAGGACGGGACGTTCAGCTACTCCACACACCACCGTGCTGCACTGAGCAATTTCTTTAAGTACATAAATTAGATCAAAGCTCTGAGTCACTTTCTAATGTCAGCCTGATAAAAATCACTTATTTCTTATGAGACGTTAAAATTCTTTGATCTGAAAGACATTTCAGAGCACTATGTTGTCTATAGCGACCAAGTATTTTGGCTTGTGTTCAAAATTTTAAAGTTACACATTTGTGCTGTGTGTGTGCATGTGTGCGCATGCCTGTGCATGTGTGTGTGTGTGCCTTTGTTTCTATGTACTTGCATATAAGCTCATTCAGAGGAAACCCGCACAAGGATTGTCTAATTGCCTGGCAGAAATGTCAGAAGGCCAGACAAACAGTGACTAACAAAGCCCTGCCCACTCCTGTATTTCAGACAGAATGACTACTGCTGCAGGCTATATCTGCTATTCCACATAAACTGTTACAAAGATTCAACATCTGTCCATCAGTTGAAAACAATGTACTGATATTAACACAAAGTAATTCCATTAAATTGATGTGACAGTCTTGATTTTAATGGTCCGGTGCAGTACATCACAAAACCAATTACAAAAGACATAAGTGGGTGGTCTATATAAAGTTCAGCTCTCTGCATCCAGTGTGGGAGTTCTGTACTTGTTCAAAACTGTCATGCCTAATCCAGAACACAGACCAGAGAATACTGTCATGGAGTGAAATTTCATTGATTGCTAAGGACAGGCAGCAAAACTCGTCAGTCGTGAAAATAGGCAGAGGTCATAAAAGCTGGCGAGATCAATCGAAAGATGCAGAACACCAAAGGGGAGATGCAGGAGGCTGAAGAAAGGTCAGGGAAGTGGCTCAGAAGAGGCCGGTAACAGAGCTGGACCAGGTGAGAGGAAGCATGATACCGCTCACTCAACAACACTGCAATACTTCACACTGAAGCTAATAACCAGAGAGTCCAAATACTGCAGAGAAGGTGATTAGTGGTAACGACCGTCAGCTGTGTGGGGTTGAGGGGTTGAGGATCTGAGGCTGTCAGGTGTGGCCTGTTACAGAAGGACCCGGTGTGCTGTGTTTATATTTAAATTTAGAACCTTCATCTGCAGCATGTAAAGGTTCCACCCAATAATCCTGCTGCCTTTTGTAATCTGTCAGGTATGAACCAGACACTCAGCGTTCTAGAACTCAGCCACACCTCCACTGGTGACAGTGTCTGCTAAGTCCAGAAATAAGCAGTTAGCGGTGTGAAAAAACGAGAGAGGTATGAAGTCTGCTCTGTCGAACAGGATTCGCACATCGTAAACAAGTATGAAGTTGGATGGAGGCTTCAACATTAGCTCTCTTCATTAGACCAAAATATGTTTGGAAGAGCACCAGCCTTTTCAGTTCTGTGGTGTTTTCCAATTTCAGCTCATTAAATTGTACCTATTCAAACAAATATGTTCTTATATTTCACCTGTCACAGAGGTAACAGAAAAAATTGCATCCTAATATAAATGGTAACAATAAAGTGATCTGTTGTACATCTCAGTGTGTTTTAGTGGACAGAGTATCCAGGTACAGCTGCAGCTATGAACAGTATTCTCTCCTTATATGAACAGTATTCTCTCCTTATATGAACAGTAATCTCTCCTTATATGAACAGTATTCTCTCCTTATATGTGTGTCCCATGTGGGCTGCACACTTTTTATGTCAGGTTTAACAGATACAAAGTGGAGTGTCATTTCCTTCCAACATAACCACTTCAGCAACAAAAATCAGAATGGAGGCATAACTGGTGAGACTGATTTCATGGATCTCTGTGAAATACTAGTAAAGGTCTGCTAAAAACATAGGCCATTGACATTTCAGAGTGGTTTGGAAGTTGACAAGTGGTGAATCTATATGCAGCCTTAAAACTGAAACAAAATTGACAATCATGTGTTACTCAAATTTTATGGTAAAATGATAGAGGTAGCAGGTCCAGCTTTTGGGTCAAACCTGTGATTCAGAGATTTCTTGGTAGTAATTCCATTTCGCTATCCTAGGTTCATCTGGTGGCTCAACGGATAGACCATCAGGTTGGGATGTAGAAGTCTCCCTGTTTGAATCTCAGCCTTTGAGTGAGACACTCAAAACAGTAGCTCCCTGGGCCCCGCATGTGACTGCCCTCTGCTCCGCCCTGGGGGTTAAATGCAGAGTACCAGTATTACTGTAAAATGTATGTGAAAATGTTGTAAGTCACTCTGGATAAAAGCATCTGCTAAATGAGCACATGTAGTTGAGTGACAGGACTCTTCTATCACACGCTGGCTTAGCTCAGGGTCATAGCCGAAGAACCGTTTCAAACGCAGATAACCTGCCGTGCTCCATCTCCTGTATTCTACGCCTCAGGCTACAGCATGCACTTGAAAATGTTTTTGCTGAGAAGTGACTGAGCACCGACCGCCTCTATTTTTACTATACCATGAAAGGAAACCTATCTGAGGCTTTCCAAACCTTTCATTTTCTGCTTTTTATATTTGTTTACACTTTATCTCAGTTTATACATGCATAACAAACAGGCAAAGTCATCCACTGACATGAGCATCCCATAATTAGTACATCAGGATTAAAGTGTGTGGAATTATGAAGCTGCTGAAGACAAAAGCTGCGAAATGCAAGCAGCCTTTTCACGAGTGGATATACCGCAGGTGCGGTGAAATATGTATGTAAATGAAGGTAAATTTATTAAAACTTGTAAATCTGGCGACATACAGAGCAGCCATATGTCAAAGGAGCGCTAATGAATTGAATGTGTTACTTTAACTGTCACGGAAATAAATACAAACAGGAAACTACTTTACTACCACTAAAGAAGTTCTGAGCCTGGGTAGGCGTTTTCTGTATATATCTTTTTATATCATAACAAGCTGGTTAAACGCATCAAATGCAGTGGGTTTATAAAGCACATCTTAACTCACTGTGTGAAGTTTTAGTGCTATAATTGTTGCACTGTTAAAATCTCCTCTCATTATATGGACAAGAGTCCTGGATTTACTCGTTTTCATTTTGTCACAATGTCTGCCCAAACAATGTGTTACAACATGTATTCCTAACATTTTTTACACTAATGTGAGCAATTCATAGACGTCACTGTGATGGGAAAAAATAAAGAAAACAAGAAGATTTCCAAACAAAACAAAAACAGTTTTGATTTAGAAAAACATGGCTGGGATGGTTTCCAGGGTGCTTGTGACCCCGCACAGCACAAGTGGCAGGTAAATGAGCAGATGGAAGGAGTGGATTTTCCTTGCTCTGAAAGAAGAACATGTGCTAAAGATTAACTATTTAAAAGTAAGTCCACAATAAAGCCACTCCATTTAAAATTTTTAGCAATAGCGTTTAAGAGAAAACATCAGTTAAAAAACAAGAAACATCGTCATTCAAGAGCACAAGCACAAAGTAGTGTGACCACATGTAAGTAGACCACTGATGTAAGAACAATTTATTTTCAAATTTACATACTGATAGAATAGTAACATGCAAAGGCTTATATGTATGCCAATCATGTTTAAATATACAGGGCAGTTGCTTGCTATATTTTTCACATTCAACCATGCCCAGATTGTGTTACAGGCAGATAATCTGTTAAAAGTTAAAACGTGCAGGTGTTACAATGATGGAAGAGAACACTATACTTGTACAATTTGGATAACCAAAACAAAAACGCTGAATAACATTTATCCATACTGCTTTTCCATTTCAGGGTTGTAGGAAGCCTAGGGCCCATCCCAGGAGAGATAGGGTGTAGGGCAGGGGACACACACACAGCAGGGCATCAACCCACGCTGCCGTAGCAATAACATATTCCTTAAAATACAATTTCTAAAAAAGTGAAATATCAACATTACACCAAAATAAGACTAGATCTAAACCTAAGGAGAAAGCATTTAGGGGGAATTCCAAAAACACTTGGAAAAGAAACACTTTGCACAGCAGCTAATGATGTGATTTTTTTCAGGGGGTAGAAGGCAATTACAGAACATCTGATTAGGAAGTGGTTGCTCTCATGGGCCTGTAGCATTAGAAGATGTTTGGTTACACGTTCGTTTGCCCACACGCCATGATCGTTTTCTGATTGTTTCTGTTCCATTTGCCCTGAATAATGGCTCCCTTTGGCAGCACCAATGTCACATTCTCTCCATGGAAACGGGGATTGCCTCAGCATCTATGGTACCATGAGTTCTCTTACATAATTCAGCCACTTGTCATTTTTCAGTGAAACTTGCTGTTGTACGTTACTGCACTGTCTGCTCTGTGTGCCTGTGGTCCGCCTATGAGGATGAGGAAGGCAAAGACCTGCAAAAAATTATACTATACACAAAAAATGTGATGCATATGATGAACCATGACACCCCAAATTACATTTAATTTGTATAACACTGGTGTTCAAAACATACAGCAAATCAAGTGGTACTAAAGACGTCATTTATCAAAGTGCAGTTTGAAAATTTAGCCGTCTGCAAGCAAACTCACATGAGGGTCATTAAAATAACATTGATACCAGGGATAAGTTTGTGGTAATTTAATTCAGAATGGAAATTCTGTTTTAAATTTAATTTATTCATTTTCCTTCCACTTATCCTGAACACTGATGTGGGTGGAGGGGTTGGAGCCTACCCAAGGCAGGCCAGGACACAGGGCTGGGTACACCATGGACAGGGTGCCAGAAGATTGCAGGGCACACATGCATGCATGCATGCACACACACACACACACACACACACACACACGCACGCACACACGCAACATATCCTTGTACTGTGGGAGGAAACTAGGGTGCTCAGGGAAACGCAGGCAAGCATGGGGAAAATATTCAAACTCCACACACACACACACACACACACACACACACACACACAGACACACATCCCGTGAGGTGTGAGGCAGCAGCTCTACCCGTTGACACACTGTAACGGCACCTCAAAATTCAACATGATTTAAATTCCATTTTACATATTCGGAGGTGTCATGCGTTACACATATTTTTGCAAGACTCCTGTTCCACCCTCTGTTGAAATAAAGCTGCCTTTTTGATTTCCGTGGTTCTGTGTGGGACATTCAGCCAAGCTGTACCTGTTTCCACAAGAAGCCATTGTGAAGATATTTTGTTTGCTTTCTCTGAAGCAGCCAATGATACCACCCAAACGGAATGAACAGAACTTTTTATTTTTTATTTTAAATAACTTTTAAATATTCCATGTGAACCTACTACAGCCCTTGTTTTAGGACCCTCCCCTTTCCATAAATCTCATGGGAGAAAACATCCCTGCAAAATAAGCATGCTAACGCTGTCACCTGTCCACACTAAGCTTTGCCCACTGGGACACAGTTTTTTCTGATGATGTTGTTCCCTTTTCAGTTTTATTGGAACCTTAAAATTATGTCGTTCATTCTTTCATTTGCTTGTTTGTTCACTGTTTGTTCAGACACTGTGTTGCAGACACCTGGAGCCTCTCTGTGAACACTGTGTACAAAGCAGGATCGTGCGCTCGACATGCACTGACATATTGGGATTTAGTTACAACTAAATTGCTTTTGGACCATGGGGAACCCACACATGCATAGCCAGAGCACACAAACTCCACACACAGTGCCAAAAAAACATAAAATAAAAATTCATTCCCATGACCCTGCGAGTCTGAGGCAACAGCACTACCCACTGGGGCACCTTCAAATTGTGCAGGATTTATCAAATTAACTATTTGTTCAAAATATCACAAAACCTTGTACCGTTAGCATACAGACTTCTAGCCTACAGAAATTCAGAATATGTTTTATGTTCGATTCATCTGTTCGCTTACTGTCTTTTTTGGCCAAACTAGCTCTAGTTGTCTGACTGAGTGGCTGATTAAATTTGACCTGCCTGTCAATTTAGGGGCCAGAAGCTAAAAGCCTTTTCACTTTATGGTAATTCAGCTCATGAGCTACGCATTCTTGGGTATCTAAAAGCAAGGACCAACATTCTCATGTTACATCTATAAAGTTTTCCACATTGTACATTAATGACAATAAAGACTATTCCATTCTGCTCGCCTCTGTTCTGTTCTAGTCAGTTTATTACATGCTATTCAAAAAGGTATGACTGTTCAGGATTGTCATTGTTAAGTTTTATTTTGAAAACATTTTTCCGCTGCTTAATAGTCAAAGCTCACAATATTCCACGTGAGTAACACTATAGTCATTGTTGGCCAATGAAATGTTTGATTTGATTTGCCTTATTACGGTGAACTTTAGCTAAATAAGGCAGCTCAGTTGATTGTACTTGAATCAGGACCCTAGTAGGAACAGGGAGATGGCGGGATGTGAAGGAAAGGTTCCATTTTTTCGAACTGCTTTGTGATGTACGCAGAGATCCAAAGAGACAGTGTGTCCTACTGAATGCAATAAATCTGATCACGTCTCCAGGAAGTCCTAATTTTGAGTCCAGTCTCAAAAGTGACTTCAGTAGTTATTTCTCTAATGCAGCGGTCAAACGTGTCAGCAAAAATAGTTCGACGCTGTTCGTTTCACTCTGCAGTGTTCAGCTGAGATAAGGACAACGCAATTTGCGAGATACTTTGCTAACTTGCATCGTAGGTTTAGGGTGAGCGGTAATATGTTATATAATATTGATGTAGCCGCTGAAGACACACTGGACAGGCTTGACTGAAACCTGTCAGAATGTGGAACATCCACAAACCAATTGACTGTAAATGACTCATTCATCTGCGAATGTTCATTGGAAGAACAGATACTGAAGCTGAAATACTTTGGCCACCTAATGCGAGGGAGAACTCACTGGAAAAGCCCCCGATGCTGGGAAAGCCTGAAGGCAAAAGGAGAAGGGGACGGCAGAGGATGAGATGGTTGGACAGCATCATCAACACAGTAGACATGAGTTTGAGTAAACTCCGGCAGACAGTGGAGGACAGGAGGGCCTGGCGTGCTGTGGTCCATGGGGTCACAAAGAGTCGGACACGACTAAACGACTGAACAACAACAAATGGCTCATTAAAATATTCTGCCATATGCTTTGTTTGACATTAGTTCAGCATTTGTAATTAGCCTGATCAGAGAGCAACATTTACCAGTAGTAGAACACTTAAAATATCTACGTTTGGCTCGTACTTCAGGAGGCGCTTGAAATATTGTAATTAAAATGTCTGTGAAATGAAACAGACTTTTTTTCCTCTCCAAATACAATTAATAAGGTGCTACCTAAAGTAGAGTGGTTTCCTTTCTGCATAGCTGTAACAATAGTGAGCTTGTGTCAGAGAATACAGCCCCTGGCAAAAATTAGGGAACCATCACACTTACAGGATGTTCATCCAGCTTCTTTACTTTGTAGCAAATTTTAGCCATGACACAAATTTTGTTAAACAGCTGAACATTGTGGCTTTGTGGAACAGTCCTCAAGAAATGAAATGCAATTCTTTTGCATATCAAAATATTTCTTTGTTTTTATCAAGCAAAGGAAAAAATTATGAAATCATCCACAAGAACAGTAACGAAAATTAACAGCTGCACCTCTTCTGGCCTTTAGGACTGAACTCTTTGAGGCACAGACTTGTCTAAAGAAAGGTATTCTGTATCAATCTTGTTCCAATTTTCTCGAATTGCAGTTGACAGCTCACTGTTGCAGGATGCAGTCTTGTCATGGACCATTTTTTTCTGTTTCCACCACAAACTGTGAATTTACTGGCCATGTCATAGACTGGATATGCCTTTCCTGAAGAAAAGCTTTGACACTCCCAGATCTGTGGCAAGATGCATTATCATCCTGAAATATGACTTACTCTTCACCAAACAGTTTTTCATTGGATGGAATGAGAAACATGTCCAACATTGACCTAATGTCAATGTTGACTCTTGACCTAATGATTGCCATTTCCACTGGTCCTTTACCTGACATGTAACCCCATATCATCATTGACTGGGGGAATTTGCTAGTTCTCTTCAGGCAGTCATCCTTATATGTTTCATTGAAGTGGCTCCAGACAGAACTTCCTACATCATCTCCTTAACCAATGCAGATTTGTGACTCATCACTGAAAATTACTTTGATCCAATCCTTCACGCTCCTTGATTGCTTCTTTTTGCCCATTGTAACCTTGTTTTCTTCTGTTTCGGTGTTAATGCTGGATTTCATTTGGCTTTTCTATATGCAAAGCCCATTTCCTTCAGCCTGTTTCTTATAGTCCTATCACAAACATGGACTCCTGTTTCTCCCTATTTGTTTTTTCTTTGTTTGGTTTTGCATTTTCTGTTTTCAAGATATACGTAATGCTTTTAGTTTTCTATCCTGATGCTTTGACATCTTCTGCGGTCTACCTGTATGATTTCCTTTTATTATCTCCCCATTTTGATTATGCTCCAGATGTTTGACACAGCTGCTGAGAACACCCAACATGATTTGCCAAACTCCACACTGATTTTCCCTCTTGTAGGAGTTTTATAATCCTTTGCCTTGTTTCCATCACTAGTTCTCTTACTGTGGCCATATTTCCTTTCAATCAGCCAAGTCTAACACCTTGTTAAGGTGCGCAGGTGCTCCCTTTTAACCACACACCGTTTTGCATGACTACTTCTGCAAGTACTTGTAATATAAATATTAATTTGAAGGTGATTCCATAATTTTTTCCTTTGCTTGATATGACAAAATGTGTATATTGCAGTGCGCAAAAGAACTGCATTGTTTTGTTTGAGGTCTGTACTACAAAGCCACAATGTACAACTGTTTGTTTTGGGTCATATCTGTGATTTGTTTATTTGCTACAGAGTACAAAAGCTGGACGAACATCGTCTGAGTGTGAGGATTCCATGACTTTTGCTAGGGGCTGTACTGAATGTTTGACAGAGATTTTCAGAGCAGACACTCCCTTCACTAAACACAAAAATCCCTGTTTTATCATCAACCCAGAGCTTAACACAAATAAAACACCTCTGTGGATAGCAAACATTGTATGGAAGCGGCTCATGCAGAGATTTATTGCTGTCTCTTTTTCCAAATTTTCCCACAGTTGTGTAAAGCTGTTACATTACTCACTATTAAGGCATGTTTACATGCTTCTGAAAGACAACATCTTTGTATGTAGTGAGGAAAGACTACCAGTAATTCTGCAGGGTTACTTTGGCGGTGTCTTGTGCTTAACTTCTTTCTGCAAACACTTTGAACTTGACAGAACATGGTAGTCCTGTCTGTCATGCATTAAACAACCTGACATTTTATAAAGGCTGGGACACACAAACAGAACCACAATAATTAAAACCCACAACTCGATTAGAATCAAATTGTATCCATGAAGATATTTCCAAAGGGTTAGTAGGTCTCCAGGTTCTGAGACCCTGTGAGTCCAGGCGCCTTTTTGTTCTGCTTTGCCTCCTAAAGGGCTCTGCCTTATCAGAACCAGAATCAGAATCAGAGTTAGGTTTATTGCCAAGTACGTTTTCACATACAAGGAATTTGTTTTGGTAATGTGGTGCAATAACTGTTTGGATAGAGACAGAGAGAGAGAGAAAAACCTTAAATAGGAAAAGGTAGGAAGTACTACTATAAATAGATGATATATACAGCATATAAAAATTAAAATACAATACATACGTTAAATAGTTAAGTGTCAAAAACAGTCAGGCTGAGGTAGTGTGAAGTATACATAATGCGTAAGTGTGAAACACGTTCTGTTAATGAACGCATTGTGCTGGTGTGTGTAGCGTCCGCAGAAAGCAGGATTGTCGACAGGGGTCTTGGGCCTTGTTGATTAAGGCACTGACGGTCCCAGACGGAATGAAGCTGTTTTTGTGCCGTGTGAAAGTGTGCGCCGACACACCAAGGTAGTCATCTGCAGCGCCATCTTGGTCATAGAAGAAAAGGAAACTTCTCTGTTTGGGCCCAGAGAATGATTGTATCTACGTAGGTCCAGGTGATGAGTGGGTGCGTGTGACCGGAACAGACTCCCACGCTACAGCAGAGGGCCATTTCTTACCAAATGAGGCAGGGGTTTTCAGGAAGGAAGCACTTGGATGTTGTCACATGTTGTCAGAACACAACAGGATGGTCCCAGGCTCTGGTAACAAATGCACGGTGCTACAGGGCTGGGAGAGCACCACACAGGAACAGGGGCTCACCTGTCAGCTGGACAGGCACTAGATATTTTCAATGAGAGCATATTGTGTAAGGTCAGATTTAATTTGTTTAATAAATCTTTTACTTTATTCCAGCTTTGCATGTATGCTAACTGGATCTTGTGATAATTGTTTTTTAATTTGCCTTTAAAATCTCAGAATGAAACTCACTTTCAAAGGTCAACAGGAATATCCTTTGGCTTTTTCATTGTAAAAATGTGACGCTCAGTGAAGCCCACAGATACACCTGTGCAGATAACATTAATTAAGGGGACAGCAAGTTTTACTGCTAAATATAACCCTCAGAACCAGCATGAGACAGTGCAGTCAGAGGAGTTCACTGCAGTCCACAGATTCACTAAGTAACGATGGGGGCTGAACATGCAGCGTGGGCAGGAAGAAGAAATTTTTCTGAAACTAACAAACACCAGCTGACTTCACAGACTTGAAAGGAGAGGAGTTCTCAGGGTGCATCTCACAGAAGGTTTTTCCTGCCCTTGTTTTGTCCACATGTAGAGAGGTGTTAAAAGCCTCTGTTTTGCTGTTAATTGAACATATTCCTTGCCCACCTTGTGATTAAAAAAAGGACTCTGTGTTTGTTCTGTTTAGATACACATCAGTTACCAAAACAACATACATTCTGATAGCTTTCTCCTGCACACTCCTCACTCAGTGTGAATCTGTCATTGTCCTGACCTCTGCCCTAGGTAGATACTGCAGCACTTCATATAAAGATGTTAAAATGAAAGCTTGCACTCAGTTTGATGTTGCTTTAATGGTGAAAACGAAGGTTCAGATGCATCCCCTGCTCATCTCCAGCCAAAAGCATCCCTTTAAGGCCCCAACTTACCTTGCAAGATACAAATCGTGGGGTGACCGTGGGTTTTCTGTGGTTGCACCCAACCTATGGAACGCTTTACTTGTCAATCACTTCTCTGTCTTCAAAGCTAAGCTGAAAACATATTTATTCACTCAAGCTTTTGGCGCCTAGCAGAGGGCCACAACAGGGTTTCTTCTCCATAACTCTTAAATGTTAAGTCCACTTGTCTGTTGTTTTTTGCTGTGTTACTGGTGTTATTCTCTGTTCAGCACCTGGGTTCAGCTCTACAGTTGTTGTTTAGGTGCTATAAAAATAAACGTTGATTTGATTTTGATTTGATTTCATATAAGTGAAGCAAGAAACGGAAATGAAACAAAATGCAATGGAAAAATAACATCCACTAGTACAACACCAGCCAAACCTAATCAATAAAATAAAATGACAGTAAGTAATACAGTGGGGGGTCCCTTTGTCTGTTTAAAACTCCCAGGTAGTCCCATGTGTGCCTATTTGATATACCATCAGTTTTGTCAGGTTCCATAGGACTATAATAGAGATTATAGAAAGAGTCTGTGTCAAACATGGCCATGTGATGCTGTTGTCATGGCAGCCAGCTGCAGATTCAAACTGTCTTAATTCCCAGAAGCCATCATTCTAACCCCAGCCCTTCCACCCTATTTCCCCCCACAATTCCCTTGACAATTTTCACATTGACTTTAAATAATTTTGAGAAGCACAGCTTGAGACTGATCAGAAATCAGTGTTGGTGAGGTCATGTAGGGTTGCTAGTGCCCCTGAACGCCTCCTTTGTCAGAAAAGTCTCAGATCTATTAGGGTCTTATAAATGTTCCATGAAGGCGAGTTTTTATTTCAATTTTGAGAGATGGCGGTGGCTGGAATGGTACCAAATAAATGACCTGAGTGATCAACATTGACCATTGGTGATGCAGCTTATGGCTGTAACTACTGAGCCTACAGCTGCCAACCACATCCAACCACATCCAACCTCATCCAGCCTCATCCAACCACATCCAACCACATCCAACCTCATCCAGCCTCATCCAGAGACGCTGACCTGTGCGCAGGCTTCTCACACTGAAACAGACAAACTCTCTGCCAGAGCGTACTCCTGTCATCTGTCCTTGCAGAAATTGCAGCTGAGGTCCCAATTAGAGACACTAGATGTGATTTCCTTGCCTAATCAAATGCCATGTGGCTGGTGACTGACAGATAACTGTTATTACTCAACCCTGCCCCCATTTGTACACGCCCCTCCCCAAACATCCCCCACTTTTTTTCTTCCCTTTCTCTACTTGGTATTCTGTAAACAAAACAGCGAACTAACTGGGGGCCTTTGACATTTATGATTAGAACTTATAATGGTGCTTTTAGGCTCGAAGATTCCTCTTTTTGAGTGGAAAGAAGTCAGCAATGTCAGTTTTTAACGGCATTGAAAAGAGCAGGCTGCGAACTCTGACCTTTCGCAGAGCTCACGCCTCTGTGCTTAATATGTTTAACACAGCGAGTCTTCATCACCTCATTAATGGCTTCCTCCGGCACGTGGGCCGGCTGGCGTTTGTGACCGACGCCTGTTCGGCGCTTCACGCTTCATTACCGCGAAACAGATAGCAATCAGCGCACAGCCCACATCAGCTCAGGAAACGGGAATTCATCACGGCAGGAAATGGAGCGCTATCCAAAGACAAATGGAACATGTCTCCACTGTCTCTGGATTTCCTGCAATAGAAATATGTATTCACTTTTTAATGTTTTGCTGCAATGTTCTGTTATTCACAAACCCTTCCCTTGTGGGCTACGTTGGTTAGGGCACCTTATACAAGCGTGACCTCTTGGGAACGTGCCTGATATTCCCTTGGGTTTTAAACTAATGGTTTTACTGTTGCATTCACACTAGGACATAAAATATAGTCCTGATGTGTTGTTCATACAGGGGCATAGTTCCTAAATTTGTGATGTTCCCATAGGTCCACAGCCCTTAATCTGGTTACGGTATTCTGACAGGTCTGTATCCCCTGCTGTTCATGCAGGTCTTTAATCTCTAATCCTCTTGCGTCGTTCTTATAGATCTACATCTGTTAATTCTGTTTGGGTCTTCACATAGAGCCATACTTCTTTTAATTCGGCTTTGGTGTTCTCATAACTCCATAGCTCTTCATTTTATTGCATTCACAAAGATCCATAGCCCCTGTTCTTGTTCTGTATCAGAGGATTTGTAGTTACCTAAAAGTGCTTGAATTTATATGTGGAGGACTGCATGCAGTTTGTTTGTCTTCTACAAAAGCTTCTGGTAGGAATAATGTAGACAGGATTGCTAACAAGGGTCCATTTTGCCAGCTGTTTTCACTATTAATGGCTGAAATGTTTATTACCAGTATGACAGCTTCCCTTGAAAACGAGTTTTTTTTTTTTTTGTATTGCTGTGGAATAACATTTGGCACAAGTATGATGTTGCTTTAATGGTGAAAATTAAGGATCAGATATATGCCCTGCTCATCTCCAGCCAAAAGCATCCCTTAAAAGACCTTCTTCATCAGAATTTGAGTATGCATATCAAAGTGAGTCATCTGCTTATTTGCTGCAGAGTTCATCAGCATACAAATCATCTATAGAAACACGATGATCTCTGTTTCTGAGTCGAGCCAAACTCAAGTTTCATCTTGAATATTATCGCTAAGGGCTGAATGAGCACATTTTAGAATACCCCCTTCACACACACCCCCTCCACACACACACACAAACCCCAACAAACCTGCAATTAACCCAACATTTAATGTTTATATGATAAGAGGACTCTGGATGAGGTGAAAAGACAGTATTAACAGCATGTTACATTATTTTGGTTACTTCATCCAACACACGAGCCGCTGTCCTGTAACACACGAGTCACACTGACAGCCAGATGTGCTGTTGACCCATGAACCTCCCTAGCACGTACAGTTATTATTAAAGCTTTCCCTATACTGAAATGTTCTGTTGTATTCATCAATCCTGCAAAAAAAAATTTCCCATGGGAAGATTTTACCTTAATTTAGCATTGTGATTGTTACTGTTGTTTTTAGGAAACCACGGGAATGATGATGTTGTGTGGTCCATAGTGATGGCTGTTGAATATCAGGCCATGGCATTTTGTAAACAGAATATTGTGGAGAACAGTGGAACGCTGTGTTTCTTAAGCTTCTTGACTTCAGTTCGTGTTCCTTAAATGGGAAGCCTGGTAGGACCAGTTGAGGAGAGAGCTAGACCAGTCCTGTGGCACACACTGATGTCACACTTGTCTACATGCCCAGAGGACTTTGTGTTTTCAGAAGATAAAGCCCTTGCACTTATAGAAGTGATGAAACTGATGGTCCTTCACCCTTGGAAGTGTGAGGGTGAAACTGCTGGCTGTGTGGGCGCACTGATCTTAAATCCACCAGAAAATTGACCATCTTCATTGCCCGGCTATACTATGCATGCTCTCTGACCTGGCTGCCTGCCTTAGGTCAGGAGCTGCTCGTGAGATCTTCCCAATCAGTTGTTAAAGTCTCAGTTGGTGTGGCAGTAGACAAACAGCACGGTGAGCTGAGACGTGAAGTTTCCACCCTAGACGCTGCGTTGGTGTCCAGCTCGAGGAAGATGATTCACCTTCACTCGGGTGTGCTTTACATCATGAAGACAAAGGAGAGACAGGCTCATCAGGAGCCAGGCATGGTCTGTTCAGAGTGACAACGTCTCTTCTGTCAGACTGTAACAGTATGTTTTAAATTTAGTTTACCATTTACCCAGATATATTCCTATTCAAATGAGGTAATATTCACTAAATTACTCATTAAACATTTACCATTCACTAAAAGAACTGAAGCAAATTGCATTGATTTTAATAATGTAATAACTCTTAATTGTTTTTGTATATCGTCAGTCCCAGATATGAGTTATTACATTATTGAGATCGTAACGTGCGAAACGTGTCAGGAAACTGAAGGAGCAAGCTTAGGGGCACCTGACCTCAGTGGCATGTCTCTGTTCTGTTAGAATAAAGGGGACACAGGCACAGAGAGAATGTGGAAGTTTCACACACACAGTCGGGCTCAGAATTATAGCACCCACTGAGCTGCAATTCCACCCTTCCAAAGGGATGCAAAGAGAATCCTGAGCGTCTACAGCGCAGGAACTGCGGACGCTGCATCTGCAAGAAAATTACTCTTCTATTATTATAACTCTATTCGTATAGGCCTGAGAGGAAAACTGAGATACTGGCTGAGCCAGGATGTTCTGTTTGACTCAAAACACCTGTAGGGTAGACCATCTCCACCATCTCCAAAGGTCCAGGTAAGGACTAAGTCAGATGTCAGAAATAAACAGAAAAAATATATATTTTGCATTTTAATTACCTCGCATTCACATACGTAGAGGCAGATGAAAAGTCAGGCGATTTAACGAACAACTGTGCTGCCCGCCTTTGTCTGGTTGTGTGCGTGTGGGCTGTGGCCAGCATGTAGCTGTAAACATGTGCGGTCTCTCATTGGCTGTCTGTGTGCCTCACATGCACCATGTACCATACAATCCAATCCAAAGCCATATAAAGCAACTGTCATTTGGTTCATATTGGTTCTAGTTTACCTTAATTGTTTGTAACTTTAAATCTCAGATGAATATTCCCAAAGAGTCCAAACCCCAAGCCTTTGTGTTTTTGTGTTTTTTAATTCTCTGGTACATCCATAACATTTCCTGTCTTGTTTTATATTATCTGCTGGAATCTTTCTGCATTTGCCTCAGTGTAGCTGTGTGTGCGTGACACTGTGTGTGCATGTCACTGTGTGTGTGACACTGTGTGAGAGTCGCTGCTTTATGATCCACTGAAACATGGTGCTGACACGCTGGATATTAGTTTTCCCTGAATTAGACAGCACTGGAGCTCAAACTCTACATCTCATTACAGGCTCAGGCAGAGTGAAAGACTGTTTCCTATTTGCTATGTTATTCATAATCCTGATGAACCAGCTCAGTGTCTCAGCATAACAATTGTCCTCATGACACCATAGTGGATCTTAAAGAACAATGTAATCTATCTTATAACCAACAATGTCACCTTATGAAGCCATAGGGAGGTCAGTTTTCTGAAACATACAATATTTTCATTTAAAAAGTTTAGGAACGTGTGAGAAAGAACAATTCGCTAACTTCGGTTACTTCACCTCAGCAGCTGCCTGGGAGATATTACTGCACATGAAGTTCTACAGAACAAATGAGTTCCAGTGGTGTAATTTCTGTACGTGTTTGTGATCTTCTGAGCTGGTTCAAAGCCTGTTCAGGAGAAAAACATTTTTTGCTGACATACATTTTCTGGTCAAAGAGCAAAATTTTTCATGGCACACCTTCTGGTTTGCAAAACCTGTCAGTCACCAAACTGCACCTGTCAGTCACCATACTGCACCTGTCAGTCACCATATTGCACCTGTCAATCACCAAACTGCACCTGTCAGTCTCCATACTGCGCCTGTGGCCACAGGTGGGGCAGAGAGAACCCAGCCAGTAAAATAGATACAATCATTGTCCACTCACTCATCTCAGATGACAAATGTTCTGTTAGATGATAACGTCAAGCACCTAGCTGGAGTTTCTCCCCAAGTCAGTGTATGGACAGTGTTTGTAAATGCCTAGGAGAAAAAAAAATTAACCAAGTAACCATGGATCTAATTACACCATTTTTAAAACAACATAACAAACAGGAAATAGGTTAAAAAATTTACCTCCTAAGGAAATGGCAGAAGATTGCTGTGAAGTTCTAAACATCCCCTATGTGATCTCCTAGATGACTCATTGAAAGTGTAATTAAACTGTTTGATTTTTCCATTATCTGATGTCCAGTAGGATAATCCAGACGTCTTTCTCATGACTCCCAGCTTTACCCACAAACGTCGGGATTTACACGGACCTCTTCCTAGGGCATCTTTCAGGTACACCAAGATGCTCCACGCTCAAAGCTTTTGTGTAGCCCATTGATTTTATGACCAGTAAATGGATTGATGAATAGTACCACATAGAATTAAGTTAGAGGAGCTCATTGCTAATGGATCAGGCAAATGCAATTGTGGCCATTTAAAAGGATCTTCGTTTTAAAAGCAAAGTGTTGCTATTGCCTGTGAGTTTTACAGTGTGCTTCAAGACTAGAGAAAATTTTAAAGCACACGGTTCGTTTCGGTGACGAGCTTTGTGCTGCCAGTAAACAACGTGGCTGTTTTTGACTGTTTGAGAACAGAAAGATTATATCAGGAGCTGTAGATAAGTTGCTATTCTGGAGAATCTCACTTCATAGGTCCATGCGACTGAACACCCTTAAACATAAACTGGGTCATGTAAATGCAAAAAAAACCTGCAGTGTATTTATAAATGCTGTTTTTACATTGGCAGTACTGAGAGAATTTATACATAGTCTCAAATTTGGTATAAATGTATTAAAATATAAATAACCCACATTTAAGTTTTTTTTTTCTGTTGGCATTTTCTCTGATTATTGCACCTTTATGACCAAAGAAACTTAAGGTGGGTCTTGAACCCAGTTGGCAATCCTTTGCACACTTGAGTAATGTCAGCCTGGGTGTTACCATGGCAACCTCTCAGTCATATTTAGTGGAAAAAAGGGTTACGAGATTCGTGTCTGAAAGTCTTTGTAATTTTGAGTGCTTGAGATGTACTTATTTAATAAACTAACTAGTCAGTTAAAGTGGGAGGCAAGTTAGATTCTTGGATGATGTCCTGCTGTTAGACCTTTGAAAGTAATGCAGTGTAACCTCTTTATTTGCATGGTACATTTGTATTTAAAATTGGATTATATGTAAAACAGAGTGAATATAGAAAGGAACCAGGGTGACAGCTGGGAAAATTCATAATTATGTTATGCGTGACTCTCCGGCAGAAAAATAATTGCATTAAAAATGAAATCTATCCCATCATGGCAGTTTTACTGATTTCCAGCTTCCCTTTTGCACCACAGGTTTAGTAATGATTCTGGCTATGATATAAAAAAAGAAATCAGCCAAGCATGGCCCTCATCCTAAGGCACCTGCACATACATCAGGATAAAGGACCGAACTGGGTAGGAATGACCTCATGGCCCGTTATGCCCATATTACGGAGAAGTGAGGCAGTGTGTCGGCTGTCATCCGGCCCTCTTTGCACTTCTCAGTCTTGCCTTCCTCCCCCAGAAATGGCAGAAATATCTCTGTGAATTAGACGGAACAAGCGCCCTGCCTCCTCATCTGTGCAATTATGTCAGTGCTTTCACCCATCAACTCCTTCAACCGGCTTTACTTAAACCGAAATGCCACCTTCCCCTTTTTGCTCTTTCAGCTTTTGTAGGATTGGTTAAAATTGTGCCTTGCTTACAGACTGCCCCACCCCACCCCATTCCTTTAAAATTTTTTTTTTTTAACAAAGGCATGCACACAAAATTTATTTATCTTTAAGCAAACGTCACAGGCTGTCAGGTTAATTACCTCTCTCCTCCTCTCCTCAGTCATGCCTGACTGCCCTTCCTCGCTCCCTCCATCTGTGAGGCCCTCATGACGTGTTTAGATGCACACCTCACACCTTTCACATCCTGACATTCATCAGATAAAATCACCACAGTCCGAGGTCAAAGGGTAAAGCTGGAAACAGTCAGAGAGAAACCAAGAGAAATCATGTTACTAACATGTTACTAGAAAGGGTGGCTATTGGTTTTCCACAAAAAATGAATTATACAAACATAGATTAGTTTTTTCAGATGGCCGGAAGTTGTATTTTGCCATTATTTATCACTGTTGTCAGATCGAAGGCAACAAATGTTCTTATTCCGTAATGGAACCTTTGTACTGCTGCACTGAATTTGATTATTTCTGACAACAAAATCATGGTAGCATCCTTGGCTTAATAATAAGCACACACAGACATAGATTCAAGTACCTCCTGTGTTCCACACTGGAATACGGGTTTCTTAACCAATACTTGGACCCAGTTTATGGTATGTGAGTTCTGTTAGGTCATAATTGGGAAATGTAGTTCACTAGCTTTGGACTCCTGCGACCTGTAGCATGTACTGTATGTGTAGGTGTTTACACTTACATACATGGCACACACGTGTTTCCTGCATGCCTGTCAAGCCTGTTGGCTGGATATTTGGTGGAAAGGGTTTCTTTGCATTAGAACCTGATTTGTTGCAGGCATCAGCAGGTTTACTTCAGAGATTCAGTGAGAGAGGCAGTGGGGAGGGACGTGACCTTGTAGACATGAGATCTGTGGAAGAGGAAGTCACTGACCAAACATGGAGAACGTACTGCTCACAGGGGTGTGCATGTCACAGCTGATGGGTTGATGACACGTTACGTGTGAGCACCAGAGAGCTGAGCTCACCTAACCCCCTCCCCCCACGCACTCGAGTCATGCTTTTAGTGCTCCTCACGAGCACAGAAGAACGGCTGTTAGCCGCTAGCGCTAAGTGGTAGAGCACGCACATTGCCTCTCTTCTCAGGCAGAGCACACTGGTGGAGTGCTTTTCTCTGAGACTTCTTTATCTGCCCGGGCATTGGAGAGCCTTCTTATCAGCAGAAACTTCTGTCTGCAGCTACATTACAAAGCTATGTGGCTTTGCCACTTCTTAAACTGTCCATATTAGAACATGGTGCTCCACACAGTGAAGTGAACAATCGCAGTATGCTGAGAACTGAAAGCTTACAACATGACTTCACACGTTTACTTGTCCCTGGGTGTTTGTGTGGCCATAGCTGCACGTGCTCATAAAATACCCTCATGACTCAAGCTGTTTGATCATCATGTCCGTCCGTCCATTGAGTGGTCGGACAAATATATGTACCTTATTCTTACATTGTACTATAGCAGTTTTGATAATTTAATTTTGTACATTTACTATAGTTCAGATCCACTTAATTGGTGTATACACTGTAACATTCTGTGATTGCATGTTTGTTAGCATGCTCTATCTGTGTGTAATGCACTTCATAATGCGTGATGTGACTTACGTTTCATGGTGGAGGAAAACATCTGCTAGATAAAGAAAGGTGAAGAATGTAAACACACTTCGCTGGAATGCACTGGAGCACCTGGAACAACTTGGCTAAGATTATGTTTATTTCCGGAAATGTCCTCCAGCCAGCAACATCCTCTGCTTTTGGTCAAATAGGGTAAACATTTCTCCTCCATGTGGTAAACCAACACTCTTAGCAAAGCGTTAGGCTTGAGTTTTTATTTTTGTTAAGATATCAGTCTTCCATTAATGGTGGGAGCCCTAACAGTCCAGTCTTCCATTAATGGTGGGAGCCCTAAGAGTCCAGTCTTCCATTAATGGTGGGAGCCCTAACAGTCCAGTCTTCCATTAATGGTGGGAGCCCTAACAGTCCAGTCTTCCATTAATGGTGGGAGTCCTAACAGTCCAGCCTTCCATTAATGGTAGGAGCCCTAACAGTCCAGTCTTCCATTAATGGTAGGAGCCCTAACAGTCCAGTCTGCCATTAATGATGGGAGCCCTAAGAGTCCAGTCTTCCATTAATGGTAGGAGCTCTAACAGTCCAGTCTTCCATAAATGGTAGGAGCCCTAAGAGTCCAGCTCTTGTCTTTTTCCTGCTGCAGTAAAATCCCTCACACCAACATATGATATAAAAAAAAAGAGTGGAGCAAAGGTACTGAAAACTTTTTTCCCTTGTCCAATGAGAAATGATGCTGGTAGCTGTTATCAGCCCCCCACCCCCGAGGTTGGAGGTGGGCTGCTGGCTCAAAAGAGTCTATCTGTACCATTTATTTCAGCACACTTCCAGCCACGTTCAATTATGTTCTTAGAGAGAAAGTGTGTGTGTATGAGCTGCAGTCACAGAGCACCACTCCGGCAGTGCCTTTGTCTCTACGCTGCTCTATTTGAGTCAAAAGAACTGGGGGGGGGGCAATGGCCTGAATTTTCTCCTGCTCTGCCTCATGTGAACAAAACCCCCCCAGGCACCTGGTGCTGATTACATGGACAGTGACCTGTAATCGGCTGGTCTGTCATTGGGCCTCAGATCCACGGAGCTGTGGCATCCCCGAGTCAAAATGTACAGCTTCACGCTTTTAAATACGAGCGAACAGACGAGGAGTCGGCTGCACTGCTAACACGAGCCTCTCCAAAGCTTAGGGTTTTCAACTCGCCGTTCATGTGGAAATCAATGTGCTGGCCCCAGGTCCGCCTCGTGTACACAGACCATCTCCCAAAAGCAGAGTAAGTGCTTGAGCTTGCAGAGTGGAAGTTGCCGCTCCACACCTACTCTCCAGCGCTCAGCACGTCATGCCAGCCAGCGAACACTCGAAAGGTTTCCATTCAGCGTCCTGTACAGGCATCCTGCTCTTGACCTTCAGGAATCAGCACTGTGATTAATCTCCCCTCCAGAGCAGCAGCAGGGGATGAGGAAGCGACTTTAAAATATATATAAATTTCAACAGACTGTATTCAAGAAGGGCTGGCTTTGCTCTGCTCGCTGCATGGGACATGGTGGGAAGGGTAGCTGAGTTCCAGAAGACAGAGAGCATAAACAGAGGATTCTGGGAAGTCTGGTTCAGAGTTTGATGGACTTAACAGAGCTGATGGCCACAGAGAGGTGGAGCAGTGATGTGGACAAACAGTAGACAGTAGACAGTATACACATGGAACAAGTGACCAGCTCTTCTCTTCTTTATCTTACTGGTTTCTTTTACTGTGGTGCTCGGATCTGAGTGTTGAGTGGATCGATTATTCATTAGTGGAAATGTTCTGAAGCAGGTTTTTTTTTCAGGAAGCAAGTTACTGCCCATTCCCAACACACACACACACACACACACACACACACACACATTGTGGGCATTTGTTAAATTTATTATTGTTAAAAGCCTCTTTTGTCCTACCTCGAGCACATTTCCACTTCTTTAAATCTTTGCAATGGTGACGTTTTCTGGTATATTCTATTTCCAAAGAAGTGAAGATGATATCACTGTATTTTGAAACACATCTCTTGAATTTTGAATAATTTGATATCACCTAATGTCTGAATTAGGTTCTAAAGGGTAATTTTACTAATTTTTGCATACTTAGGGCTGGCAGAAATATTACATGCAAGTAATGACTTACTGGAAGTCTTGATGTAATTTTTGTATTATAAAAGATTAATTGAAATGATTAAAGTGTATATTCCCTCATTTGTAATGAAACCATTGTTATCTTTGTTGTTCTTGTTGTGTGTGCATGCGCGTGCGCGCACGCGCGCGCGTGTGTGTGTGTGTGTGTGTGTGTGTGTATGTGTGTGTGTGTGTGTGTGCGTGCGCTGAAGAAGGCCGGGTCTGACCCAGTCGCGTCCACCCTTAGTGAGCACTGCTCAGTGGAAGACGTTGCTTATCTTGAGGCGTGTAAATAAAAACGCCATGTGATATACAGCATGTGTATATATGTATATATATGCTGCGTGGGTGAACACACACCCCAGGCCCGCCTTGCCATTTGTGCACATGAGAACATGGTGTAAGGGAGTTAAGATTTTGTAATTATGTGGTTTTTGCTTTAATGTATAATGACCAGCAAACACTCAAAAAAATATATTAAATGTCTCAATTGCATTCGTTGTGTGAATCCATAAACTGCACTGTTACCCTTTCTGTCTTTCAGGAATTATTTTTTAAAGCAGAAGGTAAGAAATGTAAATGTACATGAAGATTTTATAGGGAGTTCAGAAACACCAAAGATCAAGAGTGATGTTCCTGTAATGACACTGTCGCGCTGCCCTTGGCATGGGAACCATCCCTTTCTCTCTATATACACCTCCATCTTCCTTTGGGCTCATTGGTGCTGAACGGCCCTTCACTCAACCTAATGACTTGAGATATTTTTATGAATTTGTGGCTGAGTGAAAATGTTCTGTGTAAAATATGCAAAACATATCAGCATGTGCATGTAATACAGCAAGCAGCGTCTAAGTTAAAATCAATGCTGCATGCTGTAAAAACAAAGAAGGCCAGGGATTTTGGCATTTGTTCAACGAAACTCATTAGTAAATAATAACTGTTGCAATGTTGTAGCATCATCTGTTGTCTGAAATGAGTTGAGAGCTCTTCTGTTCTGAGTATACAGTTTTAACACTGCCGATCAGATTGTATGTAAGCTGGCAGGGTTTCCGGGCTACCTGTTGGACCTTGGGAGAGAGACTGGCACGTCGTTCATGAGAGACGTCAGTGCTGGAGCTGCCAGTCTGTCTGTTCAAGCCAGGGACAGAGAACCACCTGGCAGGGTAAAACAGAGGTTGTCCATCTAAGCAGAATCAGTAAAAAGACGATGGTTAACATCCACCCAAACCCATAAGCAGACACCAGCCTTAGTGATGGAAGTGACAGACCCACCAGCTGCCAGTGCCTGCTTCGCTGCCCATCTCTGTGTCTCAGTAAAGCGTGGTGGGTGACCCGCTGTAGGGACTGGCAACAGTGATGGAACACAGAGCGGGCACAAGGGTGGCGTCTTTGCCCTGGCATTGCCAGGAGCCCTCTATGGAATGAGTATCTCCAACTTCAGTGCTGTTCTGCTTCTCCTCTGAATAAATGGAAATGGCCAGTTAATGCCTGTAGCTTGTTCTGTAGCATGGGGGGGCCGGGGGGGTGAGGTGTGCTAAAATTAGAGTGGGCAGATCTGAGGCAGAATATAACTGGCCCAAGTAATGTGTGTGTTTACCTGTGCGATGGGCCCACTGGGAATAATGTCACAGTGTGCTGTGGGACTCTGTGTGCTGTGGGACTCTGTGTGCTGTGAGACTCTGTGTGCTGTGGGACTCTGTGTGCTGTAGCTGACTCTGTGTGCTGTAAAACTCTGTGTGCTGTGGCTGACTCTGTGTGCTGTGGGACTCTGTGTGCTGTGGCTGAGGGAGCACAGCAGGATTAACACTCAGGGACTGAGATGTAAACGCCCTACTGGAGTCCGATCAAATGCCAAATGGTGCTGACGCTGTGCTCCTCTGCTCAGCCGGAGCACAGCTCCTCTGCTCAGCCGGAGCACAGCTCCTCTGCTCCCGGTTCTGTCTAAGGAGTGTCATCACCCATGTGTGGTCACTCCTCATCCAGCGCTGTGAAGTAAGCGTCCGTTAAGGTCCAAATTTGCAAGTGTGCTCTGTTTGCAGGTGTGCCCTCGGTCTGTCTGCAGGTGTGCCCTCGGTCTGTCTGCAGGTGTGCCCTCGGTCTGTCTGCAGGTGTGTCTGTTCTATGTGTCACTTCACATGCAGATGGGGCTTCAGCATGAGGTAGGTGGCATCAGCACAAGTCAGGAACTGCCCTGCCTGCAGTAAAGCGTGGATTCAGTGCAAGAACGCCTGTCAACAGCGTGGGATCCCAGCGCCCTTTTGTCAGCGAGAGCGCACACGTGGTGTGCCGGAACACCGCGCTGCTCTAATGCCCCGGGCGGGCCGCTACCGCTGCGCTCTGAGAACCGGCTTCGTAAACAGCGTTTCATTCCCGAGCCGACGGCCGCGGGCCAGTTCTGACAAATCCCCAATTAGAAATAAACACAATCAATGCAAATTAAGGCAATAATTGAGTTTTGTCCTTGTTTATTTATTTATTTATTTTCGTTTCAGCAGAGAGAGCCAATTTCAGCAGGCTTGCAACACTGAGATTTCTGTTCTGACACATAAATATATATTTTTTTGCTTCACCAAAGCCATCTGCTCATTTCTGAAGTGTTTGTTATTTCAACCAAAGCAAATGTGCTCTGCAAGGCCAATTGGATTGAGTGCCAAAACTTAATCAAAGGTCCTGATTGGTGCATATCACACTAATGCAAGAGATTGATCTCTGTCAGTCAAGGGCTTAAATGAATTACTTTGCTGGATGGTTGATCTTCCTCTGTAATTAAATGTGCATACGCCTCTCACCGTTGACAACTTTTTGCCGTGTAGTTGTCCAGGACACCCTCTCCACTAATGATAAAACTGAAAAATGGTGCCACTGAAAAATGTCCATTTAGGAGATAATTGAACCTTTAAACTGAACCTTGGTAGCTCCCCTGTCCAGAACATGTTTCTTGCTAGTACCTGAAAAGATACCTGCAAACGTTTATTTTTGGGGAAGGGGAGTTCCCCTGTGAAAACAGTGACCTCCCTCCCACAGCTCTGTGTCCACCTAACTCTGCCTGCAGTCCCGTCGAGGTCGCATGTTTCTCCTTTGGTCTCGGTCTCTTTGCAAGCCCACCAGCAGTGTGCATCTGACACCACACAGTGAACATTGCTACTCCTACTTCCTCTGCATGCAGGTGACCTTTGACCCACACCTGATCACCCCTCCTTGCTGCGCTGCCCTGTTGCCGTCTTGATGCTTTATGTCAGTAGCACTGAGGGGAAAAGCAAAAGATCATGGCAGGAGGTTGTATGAGAAGTACACCATCATTGTCTGCATTAACACACCTCCTATGCTTTGTAGTGCTCGATAAACTGACAGTTCAATTTATATCTATTGAAAGTTAAAGCCAATCACGTGCAGAAGAGTTAACATTTTTATCCATTTACACAATCATTTAACACTAGAGAGAGTTGTTTAACCAATTACATGTGTGTAACTACACAGCACCGGTGGAGTCAGTCTTGTACCTATTCAGCCTAAGAGACCTTTCAAACCTTTTTTTTGGACGTGTGAGCGAGGACATCAGATGACAGACAGCCTAAGTAGCTGTGTAGTTTGTCACCTCAAGGAATGTACGTTGGATCATTAACAAATAACCAGTTTTTATGTCCTTTCTTTAATAGTCGTTAAGTAAAATCAACCAATCGGACACAAATCCACTTATCTAGCTAATTGCCGTCAGTGTAACAGGGGCAGCTCTGCCAGGTGTATAATGCCTCATGTTATGCGGAGCAGCCCAGAGGACATTAACCCTGGAAGCTAAAGACCCACGTTCCCCACTGGGTGAACCTGTTAAATTTACTGTGTTTTCTGTGTATCTGTCTGAGACTATTCATTATTGACAACCTTATCTCTTCGCTTGCCATTTTAAGAAATTCAGCATGGTAACAGACATAACTACATTATTCAATGACTGACCAGCACCAACAACCTGGTCACAACAGCACCAGTCCAAACCCAACCTGGATGGACTGTTTTTGAAAGTATGGCCTTAATTCACTGCTCAAGATACAGAAAGTTGAGGAAGTTAAAAGGCACTAATGCAATTATGTGCCATAACTGCAAATTGGGTTTAATCCTTCATTTTGAGTTTTAATCACTTTTAATCCATCGTTTTGTGTCTTTGTCTTTCCCTATGCCATCGATTAACTTAATTTCTCTGTAATTTATTACATTAGAAGACCATTTTAAAAATTTTCTATTTTCTTTTTCCTAGAGAGATGAGAAACTGCAGCGGAAGTTACTTAATCATATTTTATAAAAACCCAGTTCACTGATCATCCTGCTCAGTGACATAACAGAAATGTCACATGAATATGAATGCAGAATGTGGACACTTCTCATAATGTCCTTCAAGAAAGTCTACACCTACAGGTCGTTCATTATCAACCAGTAGGACGGACAGATTTTTCACATTTTTTTGTCAGTGTCATGTGTTAGTCTGAATATAAATAAGTCTAAACACATGTAAAATGCAAATTTTGGTCTGCTCATTTATCTGATGGATGGATGGACGAGGACAATCTTGCCCTAAGCAGACAGCCACATGGCCACTGTTTACATCCAGCACTGTTCTTATATAGTGCTGGACATTATTGTCTGGTCATAGCCAGGGATTTGTTCTTTGTGTGTGTGTGTGTGTGTGTGTGTGTGTGTGTGTGTGTGTGTGTGTGTGTGTGTGTGTGAATGTTTCTCACTCCAACCTGCTGTCCTGGGATCCTTGTTTCTCTTGTTTCTCCCTCAGATCTGGACAATGAAAAACATGTTTATTGTCAAGAACACAGGTTAGAGACAAGGCTGTATTTACCATCAAGGGCAAGTATGGTATACCCAGGGGCTCTGCATGGTACACACCCAGGGGCTCTGCATGGTACACACCCAGGGGTCTACATGGTACACGCTCAGGGGCTCTGCATGGTACACACCCAGGGGCTCTGCATGGTATACACCCAGGGGTCTACATGGTACACGCTCAGGGGCTCTGCATGGTACACACCCAGGGGCTCTGCATGCTAAAGCAGGGGTTTCCACAACTTTCTGAATGTACAGACCAGACAGCTGTACAAAACTTTAAAGTATTCCCTACAAACTTAATATTGGGGGGGGGGGGGGTTATACTCGATGCTTACTATGTGACATTTGTTATATAAAGAACTTCACTGGCACAAAGTCTTAAATATTAAACAGTATGACATTAATACACAAATGAAATATTAACTCGCCTCCAGTTTTGAAGTAGCTTGGAAGGTGTCACATCCTAGTTTTCTGTTGCTTGTCGTCATCACACACACACACACACACACACACACACACACACACACACACACACACACACACACACACACACAGTCTGGGACAGCAGCACCCCCAAGTGCAACCCTGTTGTAAGTTGTCATATTTTCGAATGAATGTTTTCTTCTTTTTAGTGTCTCCTTTGTCATAATCCACCAGCCCTTTTTCATTTTAGCAGCATCAAAAACTTGCTTGTAGTTTGCATTTTTTTCTACAACAGATGTGATGATGCTGCTTACCGGCCTGTAAGTTTAAAGCTCACTTCTGACATATAGTATAGTAACATTTATTGCGCATTATCTGTTTTATAAACTTTTATTTGTTATATAAAATTTTTATTTAGGAACAATGTTTTTCAACATTATGGAAATTATTTTTAATTTGATATGCAATAAAAATGCCATTTTTATGGAAAAAAAATGCATTTTATAGTTTAAATACCCGTGATCTACATGGTTTTCCCTGCTTGTGGCTCATGGCCCTCAACCAGGCGGAACGCTGCAGTTTGGGAAACTATGGACCAGCATGCAAAGAAAAATCTAATAATAATAATTAAAAAAATAAAATGAGAATTAAGGGCACAGTGTTAGCAAATGGGGCTTTCAAGGTGAAAGAGCCAAGGGCACCATGGGGTCTGATTCCAGGGCTGGTCAGGGTTTGGGGATCTGGCTGGAGTCTAGGAAAGTATAACTGTCAGCAGTTTGAGTTTTTTTTCCCCATTCATTTAGCAGACGCTTAGCGACTTACAACATTTCACATGGGTCTTACAATGAGCCCATTGGGTGGCTTCCTCAAGGACGTGTGGGGGCTGGGCTGGGATTCAAACCAGCGGACTTCTGCATCCCAGCCTGATGTTCTGCCCATTGAGCCACAGGCTGCCTACCACACCTACACCGTCTCCAGTTTGCTTTCCGCTCAGCTGTCACCTCTTATGATGCAGAGACACTTTCTGACCCCAGTGATGTGTTTATCGTATGGGGTCGTGGAGGTCAGATCCATACAAATGTAGAGTGCAGGCCATGTTCCTGATCAGAGAACTCATAAACTTTACCAGACCATGGTCACTGTGTGTATAAGCAAGAGAACTGAGCACATTTCAAAAGGTTTTGGAAGACCATCCAGTGGCAGTTGAGCACCATGCATACATCATAACAAAGATAAATTTCATATAATGAGCAGTCTAATTTAGGTGTCTAACAGTGAACTCTTTCAAGGTAACAAGTAATTAAATATCTCATATTTCTTTGTGTCCATATCTTCTCTGACAGGGCAGCGTTCAGCTGCTTTGTCAAGGTTCTTCCACTCCAGTGCCCTGGCACCATAATGAAGCATTCACTTGCCCCAATATTCCCTCTTGACCTAAACAACCACTAGGTAAACATTCCAGTCACGTAGCCTGTGGGATCTTGCAAACACCTGGCTCATTACTGTACTTACCACTGGCTGGGAAAATGTTGTGTGTTGTGAAATATAGCTGCCGTCATGTCAGATAAAACGCACTGCGAAACATGGTTTTCATTAAGATGACAGCACCAAGACTCCTGTGTGGTTCTAAATCATCATTGCATGGTGTATGAGAATTCTGATGTGCAGGAGGCCATGCAGATATTTAACAATTTTTTGGCTAGGAATTCCACCAATTTCATGGACTTCAGGTGCCAAGTGGCTTGTGACAGTATCTGGGGTTCTAGATATAAGCAAGAGAAAGCTTTATCCTTGTGAAATAGTTCTTTTCATGTCTGGCACTGATTAGCACGACACATCGTCATCCCACGTCTAACACCAATATAACAACCCCAGTGGGTGGCAAACAAAGCCTTTCTAGAGTCACAGTGCACAGGAGTGCAGTGAATTACAGTAAAATATCTACATGTGGTAAAGTCCGAAGAGTTCAATCTGTCTGGCACAATTGAGTAAAAAATGCCATTTGAAACTTAGTGGAACGAAGGGCAAATCAATAGCTCTTTAGAAACAGCATATAAACCAACATACTTCATAGGGAGTTTCTCTCTGTGCATTTTTCGAACGTGTGAGTCAACATATAACAAACCCCTGTGATCCAAAATGTTGCCAGAATAAAAACCCCCCATGACAAATATTTTGATCAGATGCTGAACAATCAGAGATCACAGATGTCCAATTCAAAGACAAAGTGGCAGAAAATGTTATTAAATAAAGCAGGAGTTTAATTAACGTTCAACCTTACAGCTTGGTGCTGATTATTCATGCTCCCCCCTGTTGTGATCTGAGGATCCCCCCGCCCCTTGTTCTTCACAAATGTGATTTTGCTAATATTACCACCGTCTGCACAAGGCACACACTGTAGCAGTGTCTAACTCTTCATATCTCATGGGATGCCAGCTGAGTGGTTTTAATTACCAGAAGTTTCTAGAATGAAAATAGCGGAGTTTCAGCAGCCACACTGCAACACTTGCCTCAGGAGTCCTTAGTCTGACTCATTAGTTGTTGGTGTTTTATCCATGTTCTGATCGAAGCAAAACATTTGTCTTTAAGAAGTGCTTCATGAAGGGGGGATATTATCAGTTGTGATTCACTACTGGTGGTCCTTCGCAAATAATGAGGTCATAATTAGGTAGGAGGGCACTGAATTAAGTGAAGAAGAGAAATTATGCTCAATCTGCCAGGCTCACTGAGGTTCAGGAGACACTTTGGTGTCAAAAATGGGTTTTGGTCTTTGGCCCAAATTACTATGATGCAGAGAAGCACAGAAAATCATTTTCAGCTCACCATTACTGTTTCAGGATGACAAAAAGCCCCTATGGAGACACATGATCATTTCTAGAGAAATGGGGAAAAAAATTAATATAGTCAGAGGTTAAGTAAACACAGTAAGTCCTCATGGAACTGCAGGGAAATTCTTCCTTTATGACTGCAACTGTAGAAAAGAAAGATGGATAACAAGGCCACATAAATTCTTGTTGGAGTGTTTACCGATAAGTGTTTCTGTGTGTGTGTTCACGAATGCACGGGAGAGAATGTAAGGATGTGAATGTGTATATTCTTGTAGAGGTATTACAGTTACACAGAGGACACACACACACTGCTCTACAGTCATGGTCTATACTGTGGCTTACCACTTGCTTGACTTTTCATTCTCAGTTTTAGTCCTGGTTAACTGTAAACGTGTTTGCAGATGGGCAAAAGCATAGCCTGAACAAGTAGATCCTGTGTTTCTAAAAACACGGCCCAAATGCCTGCTGTAGCACGCTAAGAATGTGTCCCAGTGTCCAACCTTAATCTTTCACTGGGAACATGCAGTAGGTATGAACCAAAGTCCTGTGAACAGGACTTCCTTTTTAGAGTGGCAGAGGGGAATGAGGAGACAATTCCAGAGATAATAATGTTTACTGTCACATGACGTATTCTGGGGAACATTCTTATCTTGTTATGGTCAGACTAAAACTCCTTTTAAGGGACAGGGTATATTTTTAGTGCTCCAAATCTTTTTATGGTGTATAATACAGATGTTGGCTTAAACACTGCAGATTCGGTATGGCCTTAAAAAACTTCATATTTTTTGTAGAATAATGTCTGTTGTCTGTCTTATAACCTTTAAATATTCTCATCAACAATGACATCTGTCCCCATGGTCCACTAACACTTATTTCTTGATGTTTAATTCCCTGTCGAATATCTTTCTGCAGTGCTATTGTCAATTTCAGTGCAATAAAATGCAAATTTCATGGTTAAATTTTATGAATGACTGAACTCCTGGTAGAGTGGCTGATTAATTAAGCCTGATTATTTACACTAACCTGCATCAAAGGTCTCAGGACTTTGGCCCAGTGCTTTGCTGAGGTGTCGTTACTTCTGCACACCGCCTGCCTAAATCAGCCCATGAGATGACAAGAATTAAAGGGTAGCAAAATGGTAGTTAACATCTCAGATTTACAACCTAAAGGTTGCCATGTCCCCTGGTAACAATCCATGAGAAAAACCAGTGACCTTAAAATGATGATGATGGTGAAGATGATGGCAACAGTTCAAGTCAATGAAAAATAAACCTACTGCTAAACTCTTGGGGAAGCCACATAGCCAGATTTGTTCTTGCAAAATTCATAGCAGTACAAAGGGCTCTGGTCAGGACTTTGTACAAGTGCTGGTTAAGCAGACAAATCACTACAGTACTAGAGTACATTAGAATGTGTAACGGATACGAAAGTGTTATGGTGAGAATCCCCTAGTAAGTGAGGACAAGAGTGTGATTAGTCCCCCAAGCGATGGGCTCGGGTCTTCAGCTCATTGGACTAATTGTGTTGTGTGGTGACTGTGTGTGGGCTGTGTGGGCTGTGAGGTTGGGTTCCAGCCCCAGTTACCCCTGTAATACATGCTTACAATCATATTAAGTGGAACACGTAACTTGACCTGAGATGTAGGGCAAAATGTCAAGTATGCTGTCTTTTCCCCAATACTCTACTACTATTTTACCTTGAAGTTTTAAAGAACAAACACAAATGCATATTCTTTTTGGATAGATGCTGATGTGATTCTAAATGTTACTGAGTAAAAAAGTGTGACTCCATATGCACATGTGCAGTATTGAAACTTAAAGACACACGTGTTGCAAAGGCCTATTGGATATTAACTCATTTCCTGTTTAGTTTTCATTTGTTGTGTTCTAATAACAGAAGCATATACAAAGGCAGAAGGAGCTACAGTGTCATCGGTGTGTAACCCAGTGACTCAAAACACAACACTGACAATACGATAATGCAGCACGTGACAATTCAGTTCTGCTCTGAGTACAGTATTGTAGTGTCAAATCAGATGCTAGATCCTATTCATTGGTGCTGAGGTTCCGTGTCTCCTGTGCTTCTGTGAAACACCAAGCACAGTTAAATAAAATTTAAAGTCCAGTTTACACTAAAAAGTGCACTCCATACATATAACCAATATCTGGGAGAACATACTGTACCTACAGTATTAGTCATATGTGTAGTAAATAATTAAGAAGAATACAGAAGGAAAGGGCCAGATGACACTGGGGAACAGGACCAGACTTTCTCTTCTACAAAAAAACCTTTAGGGGGTCCAAGGTTGACTAGCTGCCCACCCCCAGGGCATGCTGACATCACACAGCTCAGAGGAAAGGAAACGATGACATGCTTCTCAGTGTACAGCGTTCAGCATTCAGGCATGCCCTGTGTGCAGATCTGTGTGTATCTGATGTGTCCACATTGGCTTAATGAGTTCCAACCCGTGAAGGTTGTGAGTTTAGGCACAAACCTACAGCTGCAGATAAGGCAGCGAGGTGACTGCATAAACTAAATTTAATGTGTTGAATGAGCCGATGAGGTTTTATTTTAATCTGAACATTAAAGGTGTTATGCACAGAACACAGCTATAGACACCCTGAGGTCCTCTGACATTTTAGTGTGCCTTACCTGTTGATGTTTTACTTAATAAATGGGATGCATCTAAACACTTAATTCACTGCATGACCTGTAGGAAACTGGTTACTAAAACAGACCCTGAAATGCATGTTATTTATTATCTGGAGTAACAAAATGCACCAGTACATAATTATACATTAAGAGGTGTGTTATACATACTGCTTGCAACCATATATATGCTGAAACACAGGGGCAGTTCATTTTAGTTTAGTTGTTTTTGTTAGAATCTGTTATTTGGATAGTAGTGAAACGTACGAGCACGTAAGTAATCAGGTCAATCACTGCAATTAATACAAACCGTAGTACGTAATATACATGTGGAATTTAGTAGTCGACATTATGCACTGTAGTCTGTAGTGATGTGACGGTAGGTGGGACGCTTTTCTCGTCAGAACTCTGCAAGAGACCGCAGTACAGTATATTGTAGGTCTTGTGACCTGCGCTTTTCCCTCCTTCCCACTAAACCCAGTCCCCACCGCAACAGTTGGTCACCGGTGGGCAAATAACGGAGGAAGAACGGCGGCATCAAGAGCCCAGCGCTGGGAATAAATCGCAGAGAGAGGCGAGCTCATCCACATCGTTTGTACTAACAAGGGAAATTTCTGCGGATTATTCATTTTTTCTTATTTAAAGGAAGAAAACGGGGAAAAGAAATAGATTCACGATTGCATGTTGTATTTCACGCTCTGTGGCAACGAAGACGATGGGGGAAACAGTCGAGCTCGCAAAAGTGGAATATTTAAATAAAGTATGGAGATGATTCAGAAGAAAATATTTTTCCTGACACGTCATCAGTTGCACAACAAAAAGGTGAAGCCCTTCAGGAGGAAAATGGTTAAGCAATTTAATTACGTCTTTTGTGAATGAAAACGGCGTGACATGTTTGATGATAAACACTGGCTCTATGGTTGCTTTGAAGGGTGTCCTTTTATCTTCTGCTACTTCTTACACTTTTCAGAGCCCTATGTGCGTCCGTGGTGGAATGGATGAAAATTAAGTCATTTTCCCCTCTAAAAATAAGTGCGGAAGGTGATCTACGCAGAATCAAGAAGCAGGTGGTAAGTTTCTCGTCCGTGCAAATATGTGGCTGAACTTCATTTAATATTTACAACGCATGTCCGTCAGATTATTATTATTATTATTATTTATTTTTTTTTTTACTTTTAAGACGCATTGTGGTGTTCTGGAGTAAAGACGGGTAATTGCAAATTAAAGAAAGATCGACTGTACTGGTGTATGGTTTAGATGCCAGGGACGCGCATCTGATATCATGATTATTAAAAAAGGTATCTTTTGCATGAATAATCATTAGCAGATTTAATCGGCCTCCACGTAAGAGATCAAACGTATAAGAAAAAGTTTAACATGATAAAAGGGACGGTGTTCGGAGCACTTCGGACACGACGCGCTGCGTTTGCTCGCAGCTTCTCCTTCCCACGGCGTAACAATCCGTGGACAGACTGGTTTTATGAACTGCCAGTTCAAGCGACAATCCGCAGTGTTTACCATATTAATACGCGGTGGAATATGTGTGTGCGCGTCTGTAAAGAACCGTGCGGCGCAGGAACAGGCAGATTCCTTAAATCTTATAAAAATGCCATCAAAACATTCAACAGTTTAGTGTTTTTTGCGCTCCAGAGACACTTCTTTACCGTGAATTGGATTTTTCCCTCCACCGGCACTGACTGGATTAGATTCCCCGTGTCTCCCTGTTATTATTACTATAATATTATTATAATGACTGTGTTGCCTCACAGTTACCCATTCAACCGGTAAAAATTAAAATCGTGACTACTGAGCCCAGGAATTAAAAACCTAAGGTAAGCTTCTCAACCGTATACGTTTTATTTTTTAATGCCTAAGGTAGTTAATGAAATGACACGTTTCCCCAAAATAATAATAATATATATTACGCGCATTTTATAAACACTAGCTGAACGGCGTGTGTGTGTAGCCCCACACGCCTGTGTGTGATTTCTTGCTTGTTTTCTGCAGACTGCACATCATGAAGGGTCAACGGGTGACAAGGTGAATTTAATAACGGAGGACTGGCCGAGTGGCATGGCCAGACCTTATTTGGTGTAAGAACTAAGTTGACTGATTTTTGGCAGACCAGGACTGTTATTTAGAGTGTGTTCTGCGCTCTGTCCGCAATAAGTCCAGCCGGCAGACAGGATAAACTGCCATGCTGACTGAGGGAGGACCACGGCCAGACCGCATCCCTGCCACCTCGCGCAGTGGTGTTTGTGCTCTGTTCGTGGTGTATCGTGCTTAACACATTACAAAAACTCTCAGGAACATTTTGTTTTTGTGACGCTATGCTTAAATCATTAAATTTTAGATGAATATACCTCTATATTCAAAATAACTATAAATGTCATTAGGATGTGCATTTTATGATGCCATCCCAGAGGCCCTGAATACAGTGAAACGTGAGCGTTGCAAAGTCTTTTTGGCTTTTAAAATGCTTTATTGTATTTAATCGAATACTGGGCGACTGTGCTGGAACTGAGAGGAATCTGACTTGGAGTTTGTGACGTAGTTGGGCTTGAAGACCGAGCAGTAACAAAGTTGGAGCTGCAAGTCTCAAATCTTGCCTTATTTGTCTTGGCAGTTAAACAAACAACCAGACACAGAGCAAATGTTTGAAGGAACAGTTTGTGTGTATGTGGTGTTGTTGTGATTGTTCTTTTGCTGTGGTTTTTTAAAATATTATTTTAATAAGACAATTACTGAGCCTGTTAATTGGTTGTAGGACCAGGTGATCAACAATTAAGAGTCCTTGGCAGTGCATGTGTTAAAATTGTACTGTTCTATTAATATATAGCTTTTGAAAGGCGTGCTTTTTCTGTGCTCATTGTACCTCAGCTGGTGGGTCTGTGTGGTGCGCTATAAAAAAAAGCCTTGTGGAAAATGAATAGATTATGGTAATAATGAGGCGTCCTTTTGCATGCTTACAGTGACCATGTTTGAGATGGTTAGTGGCTGTTAAAACTAGGGCCTTTCAGCTTGATAATCGAATGAGGAAACCTGCCTTCCTGACACAAGATGTCCAAGTGGTGAAGTTTTCAGTGAAAGGCTGTGAAGCCCTCTCACGTTGTGCTTTGTATCTTTGAGCTGACATGAAGTTGGAATGCTTTGGCTGAGATTGTGCTGTACATGGTGTGCACATGAGTGCAGCATGTAGAACTTTGCGTGTAAAGAGTTGTTTTAGACAAACGTTTATGCAGATAACAAGGGCATGGTTAAATGAGCCTGATGTCGTGGGTTGAGTAACGTTTTGCTTTTTTTAAATGAACTTTTTCCCTTTCGCGGTTTTTCTGACCTTTCTTTTTCCTCTCTTGTCATTTCTCGTTCCAACTCCCAAGAATCCCTTGACCTCCCCTTTCTTCCAACCCCCCCAAGACCTTAGCAGCGTGCCATGGGCTAACCGCAATGTCGCAGCTGTACTTCCGCCGGACGGATAACTCATCTTACAGGGACCGCATCCCACTGCGCATTGTGCGGGCCGAGGCAGAGCTATCGCCCCAGGAAAAGGCATACCTGAACGCTGTGGAGAAGGGCGACTATGCGAGTGTCAAGCAAGCCCTGGAGGAAGCCGAGATCTACTTCAAGATCAACATCAACTGCATCGACCCGCTGGGTCGCACGGCGTTGCTCATCGCCATCGAGAACGAGAACCTGGAGATCATCGAGCTGCTGCTCAGCTTCAACGTGTACGTGGGCGACGCCCTGCTGCACGCCATCCGCAAGGAGGTGGTGGGCGCCGTGGAGTTGCTGCTCAACCACAAGAAGCCCAGTGGGGGCATGCAGGTGGGAGGAGCATGCAGGTGGGAGGAGCATGCAGGTGGGAGGGGTGTGCAGGTGGGAGGGGCATGTGCACATGCTAAAAAACCTTCAGCACAAATGATTGCAGAAAAAGTGAAGTTGATCTAAAACGGCAATTTCTTCTGGGGACATACTGCTAATCTTTGTGTGAAGAATAAAATGTACTGGCGCAAAATAGTTTGGCTTTTTACACAAACTCAGACAAATTAGAAAAACAGAAACATAAAATCTTAAAGAACCTCCTGTATGAACAAACATGCATTTGCACATTTATCCCACAATGATCCATATAAACCCCCAAAAATGTTTACAAACAGAAGCTGCGACTCGGCCCGAGGCACACGTGTGTGTGCCTTATTGTCCTTATGGGCCGTTTCTCGTGCTTTCGTGAATCCACATACAAAGGCTGTATTCAGTGACTGCATGTAAAAACCAGAGTGTTCATGCAGATCCATAATTAGACTGTCTGATATGCTAATGTAGAGACGTTTCTGTCGGGATGATCAGACTGCGCTAATCAATAGGCCATCTTATTTTGTTTTGCCTTGCTTGTTGTTCTGTAGTGGTTTGCTGAGATGTATTTTTTTTCTTGTATAAACACATTTCCTTGTGGCAGTCATAGTGTCACAGAGGGGAGAAACCAAACAAATGTTCAGTGAGCATCACCGGCGATGCACGGTTTTCTGTACAGGGATATCTTCAGTGAAATGTCACAAGCTGAAGCCTCGTTCTGACATTTGTCATCGTGCCACCGTAGATATTTAGCTTTGTTTTAATTAGCTCGTAAGCAGCTTGCCAGGTCCTGTGGGAAAGTGGCTTTGCAACTATTTCATGTCACCACAGCCCTGCGGAGGGCAGCGAGTTCTACACGCCACAGGATCGTCTGGCTCCGGCCTTATCGTGCTCTGGATGTTTCCCATGTTGGAACAGAATGAGGTTTATTAATCTCCCGCTGCGGCCGATGGGAACGTAACGGGGCAGATCTCAGCTGCAGCGTTCCCATGTCCGGGCACCGTCGCACCAGCACCCTGCCTTCGCAGAGACATTGTGGGAGAACTGCATGCTGAGAAAACGGGTTGGTTTTTGTAGGTGGCAAATTATGTTGTGATGTACTCCTGGAGGACATGCGTCTTATCCCAGAATTAACTGGCTTCTCTGCAGCAGAGAAAAGGGCTGTAGCACCAGTGCACTTGTGTTTGACGATTGTGTGTGTGTGTGTGAGATTGCTAATCAGCTTGTGTGTATGTTTTCATACACCTCAGAGGTTCAATGTTGGATGTTCTGAACTCCTGTTAGAGGCACACCTGTTGAAGATGAGCTCTTCATATGCAATTTTTGCAAGTTTAGTGATGCCTATTTTAGCGCTGTACCTGCTGAAGGGAAAAGCCACTCATACACAACGTGGCATGGCATGGCACAGTCCAGCACGGCATGGCACATGCATGCTACAGCTTAGCATTGGCATGGTACAGCATTGGCATGGTACAGCATTGGCATGGTACAGTACAGCTGCACTAGGGAAATAACCCAATTAGAGATGGGCGATACAAAGTGCACGTCCCGTTCGATGTTCAGGGTGTTAAACTACAGCCGTGTGGGAGAAGGGAAGTGCTGACGTATGGGGGCCTCCACCCCATTTCCTTTTTCTGTGTAGCGTACTTGTTTTAAAAACCGCACTGGACAGCACTGGGCCCATGCTCAGGTTAAGGCAAAGTAATCAGGATCTTACAGTGCAGAAGGAGACAAACCAAGTCTGTAAAAAGCAAAAGTAAGAAGCAAAAATCACCAAGGAGAAAAGGGGGTAATACTACTGAGCACAGAGCAGACAGAAAAACCACACAAACTGAACAAAAAGACCAACCAGGACAGGGTGTGGGTAACTAAGGGTGCATGACACAGGTGTGATGATCCAGTTATTTGCTGGAGGTCTCTGGGAACCTGGCTTTGTGACTTGCAGTAGAGCAAGAACGTCCCTGTAGTTTAGTTTATTTCCTTCGGACAGGTGGCAGCTACAGCAGAGAGTGGGAAGGACTTACTAGTTCAGTCAAAGCAACTGTAGTAAATCAAGTGCCTGTTTTGGCTTGGGCCATTTTTGAACTCAGATTGACATCTTCAGCATACAGCTCTGAAGAGGACACATGCAGGTATCAGAATACAGGCCCAGCTCTGGTACAGGATCTGACATAAGGCTATTTAGCTGAAGATTTGCTCCTCAGCCTTATGACAGAGTCCTCACAAGGCAGTTTCTTGGTCAAGTGGATTTAACACCTGCACGTTAAACGTGCCCAGGGGATCTGAGATCCCTCACTTAAGCCACTTTGATGGTGGAGATTCAAATGTCAGAGCAGGAGAAAGTTTTTAGGATTACAGCATTTTATATGCAGAAGTTGAAACACTGGCTTTATCTTTGAAGAGATTAGAAGAAACAGTGCTGGCAGCGGCAATGATTTTTAAGGTGGAAGCTATAACTAAAGCCTGCTGACACCAGGGATGTAATTAAAACTGGTGTGTCTGAATGTGTGTATGTGTGTTTTGTTTGGGGGTATAGCCGATTTTAAGGACAGGAATTTTTCTGTAGGAGAAATTCTATAGGTGGTACTTGCTCCTTACCTAGTATACATACTGATAATGTGATCTTAAATATATGCACTATTACGACACGCTTTCCTGTTTTCTTCCCCGCAATGGACAGCCTCGTCTTGTTTAATGCAATGTTAGCAAATTAAAATGGTGAAATAGAACAGGCAAGAATACACAAGGTGAAAAAGCAGAAAGGTGAGAATTTCCAAAATTCTGACAGAGGTTAATCTTGATCCCTCTCGGCTGAGGTGGGACAGAATTGTGGTACAGCTGGGATTATTGCAGTATGATAAAGTAACAATCAGCTGCTCTTTTCTTCCGGGGCCTCTTGGCACACAGCAAATACCTACATACAGATGAGACTGCAAAAAAAAAACTAGAGCTTCAAACTGAAAGCAAAGTTTGTCAAAAATAAAGAACAAAGTAAAGTCAGCAATAAGATATTGTGGATTTTATAGCTGCCTGGTTTCTACATTCACACGCAGTGAACAAACGTTTTTTTTTTTGTCTTTTTCTGTTTGTATGCTTTTTTTTTCCCTGTCTTTCTCTGTCTCTCTTCCTCTGCTTCTGTCTGCCCATTTCTCACCGTGTGTCTGCCTGTCTGTCTTGCTCTTTCCCTTCCTCCTTTCTCTCTCCACATCTCTCTCTCTTCCTTCACTTTCTCTCCCCGTGTCTCTGCGTCTGTCTGCCCCTCTCTCTCGCTCTCCAGGTGCCGCCCATCCTTCTGGACAAGCAGTTTTCGGACTTCACGCCCGACATCACGCCCATCATTCTGGCCGCCCACACCAACAACTATGAGATCATAAAGCTGCTCGTGCAGAAGGGGGTGTCCGTACCACAGCCCCACGAGGTGCGCTGCAACTGCGTGGAGTGCGTGTCCAGCTCGGATGTGGACAGCCTGCGCCACTCCCGCTCCCGTCTCAACATCTACCGCGCGCTGGCGAGCCCCTCGCTTGTCGCCCTCTCCAGCGAGGACCCCTTTCTCACCGCCTTCCAGCTCAGCTGGGAGCTGCAGGAGCTCAGCAAGGTGGAGAACGAGTTCAAGTCGGAGTACGAGGAGCTGTCACAGCAATGCAAGCAGTTCGCCAAGGACCTGCTGGACCAGACGCGCAGCTCCCGCGAGCTCGAGATGATCCTCAACTTCCGCGATGGCGTCAACCCCTTGGAGGAGGAGAGCAACAGCGACCTGGCCCGACTGAAACTGGCCATCAAGTACCACCAGAAGGAGGTGAGCAGCTGGACCGTGTGCTTTCACAGGGCGCCGTTGTACCGTCTCCAGGGTTTGGAAGCTGAAACGGATGCTGATGTTCTGGATAATGGTGGGCGCGTGATGCTAACGTTTAATACCATAATGGCCTGAAAGGCTTGTGGCCTGCAGTAAAGGCTGGCAGAGAAAGTCGTGATGCACAGAACAGGAGTATAATCGCACTGTTACTAACACAACGGTAACACCTACCCAGTAATCATACCTCACTTCTCTTCAAACCTCTCCCCTTTTCGCTTTATAGAAAAGAAGCCTGCTAAATGTTTTAATACCACTGCACACCTTTTCACTGTAGGCTGACTTTTTTTCCTAATGCTCATGTGGTCTCATGTTAACTTTTTTGCCTTGGTGTTTATGTGGTGGGGGGGGGGGTAGTT
>JABJVR010000033.1:4082350-4111482 GCA_025773905.1 Chitala chitala | reverse complement strand
GGAGGGTGGGGGGGGGGTTGATGGTGCCTGGCAATAGGGTACGCAGCAACGTGAGGGAAGGGGGTTTTAGTAAAAGGTGACAACTGGGTGTGCGGCGACATGGGGGGTTTGGGGTTTGGGGGGGCATATAATGGATGTTGAGCATGTGCTGAAAGCCCACATGCCGTGTGATGCCTCAGTGACCTGTAGGTTTGCTAAATCTGATCTCGTTTAGTGGAGCTTTTGTGTGTCGGTGCTTTCAGTCCCTGACCTACACACACTTTGTGTTGTTGCCACACCTGTTTGTTGCTTTTACGGAGGGTTCAGATCGGAGTTAGTAATGATGCCTGTATAGACTCTTCTTTAAGATCATGGTGAGTTAAATGTGTACTAATGAACCCTGCAGGCCAAGCGGCCCAAAACAATAGAGACAAATACAATATTAATTGAAGTGATGAAGTGTTTGGGAGGGGCCTATGAGCGTGAACAGCCCTGTTTGTTCATGTAGCCCTGCTGTACTGTGCCCTTGAACATGTTCATGTAGTCCTTACAGTTCAATATGCCCATGGCAAGGTGTGTAGAGTCTGGAGCGTCCCTCCTCGTCGATAATAAAGGTGTCATGCAAAGGCCCACGGCAGGTGATCTGGATCTGGGGCGGGGGGCATTGTCGGTGCTTCACGGCAAGAATAATCAACGAAGGATGACGTACTTTTCTGTAGCGCATAGAAGTGTGGAGATGTAGTGTGTTTATCTGTTGTAGACGACTATGGGGAATTCGTGCAAGTCCCTATAGTGCACACCAAGGCCAGGAGGTTGTATGTTTCAATGTAAGTGTCCTTGAATGCATTGTAGATTTATTTAGTAGCTAAGGGATAAATGGATTTACTTCCTTTTATTAGGGCACCAATTGACTGTTTAATCTTTTGAAATGTTGTTACATCGCATTTTGCACCATTTGCTCCCCTGCTGTGTCTGTTATGAACCACTGACGATCTGAGATTCTTAAATGTTGACATTTCTGTGAAATTTCACAGACACCATCATGCATTTCTCCTCTGTTTTCTGGGACTGGAGTTGCTTGCAGGCAGCTGCCTCATTAGATGAACTGGACTGCTTCTTCCACCTGAAGCCTAGACCATGTAAACTGTTGGGTGGATTCTGCTCAGTACAGATGGAGTAAAGATAACAATGGAGTGGTTGTGATAAGCCCTGGGATTGAAAGTATCAGAACGAATTTGGGAGAGTAAAAATTTGTTAGTGGTTGGTGCTGCTCCCTGTAGTGATAGAGCGGTACTACAGCGTCAGTACATGCTAACAGTCAGAAAAGCCTTTCTTGAAGAATTGACCTGCAATTTACAGAGCTGATGTGACTTTCTTGGAACTGATGTTGTTTTCTTGTTAGATGTTTGTTTTTGCTGTCATAGATGCACATCAGTGGGTGTATTTCACGTCTTTATGCACCTGTTTGAATTCTGTACGTACAGTAGTGTCTTTATGGACATTTTGAGTGCGCAAACACATTTGACGACACAGCTGAAGATTGCAGGTATCTCCTTTGAGCTGTATTCCACCAATGTACACCTGAGCACTCTGGGTGAAATTACCTTTTTTCCATTTCATTGCCACTGCTGCCTTTTTCCTGATGGATGCGCACTTTGCTCTTTATAACTCAGGAGGAATCTCTTCACGTCTTTGTTCCCATGACGACCGAGAACCCAGTCAGTTCAGACACAGCAGCAGCTCGGACGGTGTGCGGTGATGGCTCCCCCCTCCCTCCCACTGTGGTGGCAAAAGCCCCTGAGTGACCCCCCCAGTTCGTGGCAAAGTGGCTGCAGAGCACGACGCTTCTCTGGATATTAAAAAAAAATCAGATATGGTATTTGACTGTGATGTCAGCAGACAACAGCAGAAAGCACTGAGGCGACAGGGCACACGGTGGTTAAGGGACCAGGCAGGCACTCAGCAGGTTAAGCAATCCCAGGGAGGTAACGGCTGTTGTTCCTTTAAACATATCACACGTTTCATCTCCCAGGTAAAACTTTAAAAAACGTGAATCTGCATGAATTAAAACAATCATGTTTTACATTGCAAGGGCATGAAATCCCTGCAGTACTCCCCACAGGGGGCACGAGGTCCTGCTCAAAGATAACAATATTCATGTGTCTGACTGGTGCAACTGCATCCTGGCAAGGAACCCCAGTAGTTAGAGAGACTCCAGAAATGAATGAAAACCGTAATACCGAATTCTTAAACTAGTGAATCTACATTTCCAACAAAAAAAAAAAAACAATGAAAACCACCCCACTAATGCGCTCCAAAATTTCTTTTGTTACTTTGCTGTCCTTTCCAAGGTTTCTCCTTTTGCATCTGAGAGCTCAGCTTCCAAGAGGAGGAATGTCATTAAATTCAGAAATCATCCCCACCCCTCCCTCTTCAAATAGGTGCTGAAGATGAGGACAGAGTCTGATCACGCTCAGCGCTTTGTGGCACATTGTTGGAAACTGCGCTATATAAAAATTTAGTTGAAATGAATTTTTTAACCAGATGAGATATGATGTACTATGTAACATGAATAGCAACTTGTGACTACAGATTCATGAAGAGGTGAGAAGAGCTTCTGTCAGAGTCTGAATTGTCCACAAAGTGAAGTTACTGTTCAGGTATCCAGGCACCCTCCCATTACAGCCCATAATGAGTTACGGAGCAAAGACTGAGACTGAGTCAAGGCTTGTCTTGAACTGCGTTGGGTCCTGCTGTTCCACGCTAGTGTGATATGTTCATGCATAGGGTGACCTCGCGTGTGTGTGTGCATGCATGCATGCGTGCGCGCGCGCATGTGTGCACGCTCACGGCTGACTTTAAGCATGCACAGGTCCAACATAGCCCGTGTGCGTTACGTTTAGAGCCAGCGTTTATGATGTGTACAGCTTGGCTGTTTCACAGAGCCCTGCAGACGCTGGGCTACAGAGGTGTCTCTGTGTGCATTAAAGTCCCAGCAAGTTCTTATTTCTGTTAATTACTTCTGATAATTATGAATAGAGTAATACATATGTATAAATGAGTGATTCTTTTGACTGCCAGTGTATATTAGTAACAAAGCCAACAGTGTAACAATGGTAAAAATGGTATGACTCTTGAAAGATATTGTAGAACTGTTTAAATATTTTACCTTTTTATAATCAATGGCCCATGAAGAACCAGCATTGTTTCATTATTATGTCCTGAAACGATTTACAACATGACAAAATACAGAGGTCATTAAACTGACAGGCTTTACAATTGGATTCACTGTAACCGTTGTGGAATGAATTTTTCCTCGTTTTCCATTATCTTACAAAGACTATTTATCAAGGTGGTAAAAAGCTGTATGAAGAACCCACATTGCTGAGCAAATACAGAGTGCTCAGATAACAGCAGACAGAAAATCCATTTTCCTGGCAGGCATATTTGTGGCCAGCTGCTGATGAGGCCTCAGGCCCATTAGCAGCCACCTGTTTATTTAAACAAACTTCTTGTGTTGTCTGCTTGACCCCACATGTGGATCAAAAGTGGAAGAAGCAGGAAAGCCTGTAAGAAAAAACACTTGGTCAGTTAAAGTTTTATATTAGTAATATAATATATATGGTGACAGCGTCAGATATTTGTTGTTTCATTTTTCACTGGGATTATAATACACTGAGTGTCGTGTTTTATTCTGGATTTACATTCCTTAGTCTGGCATCTGTTTCCTTTAAGTTTGTTGTCACTCCAGTGACTGTTTGCATTGCAAATTTTGTCTTAATATGCGGTGTATTACAATGTGTAACTCGTGCGTGAACCCCCTGCTGAAGGTAACGATACCTCCGCCGTTTGTCATGACACATGACAGACTATATCGATTTGGTTGCCAGGCGCATTCAGGCATCTGTTATGTAACGTCGTTACTGCCGAAGTGTGTGACATGTTTCATGTTGGTTTCAAGCAGTGCTATACAAAAATACAATAGAAAGGGTTATTAAAGGAGTAGCATTGTTAGAATACGTTATGAATTATACGGAATCCTTTATCCATGCGTGTACCTCTACTGAGCCAGAGCTGATTTGTAATCAACTACTTTGATAAAGTACCTCAGAGTTTTCTGGGCCAGTTTCATTGAAATATTAACTCGCCGTATTACAGGTGTCGTACATATGTAAGATATGTGGGCCTGGAGATCATCTCCCAAGGTCTCTGGGTGAGGAGCAGCTCAGTTGTTTGACTGTGTGTAAATGAAAGAGATGATTTGCATGTCTCTGCTTGAGCATATTACGAAATGAAGGGCTCTGACATCATCTCCCGTTTCTCATGTGTCACATCACGAGTCGGAGAAATGGCCCTCCGTGCATGTATCCTGACATTTAGTGTGATCAAGTGGCTAAAAAGTGTTGCCAGGAAACTGTCATGGGTGCAAAAGGGGAGCAAAGTTACATCACAGCTGAGACTGTCAGTTACTTTGGTGCCATGACCTGGTCTTTCTTTAGTCTTATATTTCAGGCCTGTGAAATGGTGTAAAAAAAAAAAAAAAAAAAAACTGCTCCTCTGCAAGCTACATGTTATTTCACAAGCAACAAAAGTAGAAGGAGAGGAAAACTACATCATCTGGGAAATATGTATGGTGTAAATATTTCTGGCATTGCATTTAACAGTTAAGGGATGAGGATGCTTCTTCTCTCCATCTCGTCTTCATACTGAGATTATATTTGATTCTATTTTTTATGAATAGTCAGTCAGAAATAGATTTTTTGTTTCTTTGGGTGACTGAATCATGAGTAATATTTTTGTCTGGGTGGTCAGCATGGAAAACAACAAGGATTGATTCCTGACCTTATCTCTGTCACTCATGTTGTGTACTTTTCTCCATCCTCCGTGATTGGTTGAGTTTAAATGATTTTACTTCTCCCGTCTGCTTTTGATTGATCAGTTCGTCGCTCAGCCCAACTGCCAGCAGCTGCTTGCATCCCGTTGGTATGACGAGTTCCCTGGCTGGAGGCGGCGGCACTGGGGGGCCAAGTTCCTCACCTGCGTCTTCATCGGCCTCCTGTTCCCTGTGTTCTCCCTTTGCTACCTGATCGCGCCCAAGAGTCGCCTTGGCCTTTTCATCCGCAAGCCCTTCATCAAGTTCATCTGCCACACGGCATCATACCTGACCTTCCTCTTCCTCCTTCTGCTGGCCTCCCAGCACATCGTGTCCACCGAACCCAACCGCCAGGGCCCAGCACCTACCACCGTTGAGTGGATGATCTTGCCCTGGGTGCTAGGTACGCATTGCCCACTCTGGGTGCTAGGTACATACTACCCTAGGTACAGATGGTTAGCCTACACTGATGTGTCACACCTATGGCCTGGTGTTTTCCTTGGTCATGGATGAAGAGAGGGAGTACAGAGGTCACATTACAGGGAAGGTCTTTAAAAGACACCAGAGCTAAACATGATGACATGATGTTTTGCAAGCACACAGTGCTTGGCCATTAAGCCTATGTCCAGGTTTGGATGTATCATCCTAAATGTCCATTGTTTACTGTACTGCTGGGTGACTCTGTCAAGGTGTCTCCATAGTCTGACTATCACGCAGGTTTAAGCTTTACGGTTGGCTGAACGGTGTTTTTAGAGCCACTAAGACGTGCATCTCAGCTGCTGTCCACCTCTTTGTGTGCAGGCTTCATTTGGACAGAGATCAAACAGATGTGGGATGGTGGACTTCAGGACTACATCCATGACTGGTGGAATCTCATGGACTTTGTCATGAACTCTCTGTACCTGGCGACCATTTCGCTGAAGATCGTAGCCTACGTAAAAGTGAGGGACCAGTAATAGTAGATGTTTCTACTACCCAGGCTACTAGCACAATATTATTCTTTTGAATGTTTTAATTGTCTTAATTGGTATTTTATCAGTGTACAGAACCTTTAGTGGATTAATAAGGATTACTTTTGTATTTGTACGTTTAGCCATAGACACTGACTGGGAATGGAAGACATATTTGTTTCCTAGGCTTGCCCATGTTCTCCAGGCTGATCATCTACCTGCTCCTCCATTTTCCTTCTCATCACCTTCCAGTACAGTGGCTGCAAGCCCAGGGAGGACTGGGAGATGTGGCACCCAACGCTGGTGGCAGAAGCTGTGTTTGCCATCGCCAACATCTTCAGCTCACTGCGGCTCATCTCGCTGTTCACGGCCAACTCGCACCTGGGTCCGCTGCAGATCTCACTGGGCCGCATGCTGCTCGACATCCTCAAGTTCCTCTTCATCTACTGCCTGGTGCTGCTCGCCTTTGCCAATGGCCTCAACCAGCTCTACTTCTACTATGAGACGCAGGCGACCAATGACACCAACCTCTGCAAGGGCATCCGCTGTGAGAAGCAGAACAACGCCTTCTCCACGTGAGTTCAGGAGCCCCTATATGTCCAAGGACACTCTATATACACGTTTACCTAGTGATGGGTGAGACAAGGCTTAGGATGGTGGGTGGGATCAGCTCTGATCTGTTCATCACCATCTAATTTAAGCCAATGGGATTTTTAAAAAATCTGCTATTCTACTTTCGGCTGCTCTCGTTGGATGACCCACTCTGGTGACCCCTGTTATTATCTCACTCTGTGATCTGCATCTTCCTCTGTCACACCAACCATCCACATGTCCTTCCTCAATGCATCCATAAGCCTCCTTCCTGGCCTTCCCCTTCTCCTCCTGCCTGCAGCTCCACCTGCGGCTTTTTTCTCCGGACATACCCACGTCCCTCCACTGCACGTGTCTAAACCATCTCAATCTATCCTCTCTCACTTTGTCTCCAAATTTTCCCACCTGCAATGTCCCTCTGAAATACTCATTATTAATCCTGTCCATCTTCATCACTACCAATGAGGAGATGCGATTCAACAAGATAATTAATTGAAATGGGGTTGAAGCAGTTGATTAATATCCCAAGGTAATCACGCGTCCTGAGGGCTTTAAAGCTTAATGTCTTCCATCACCTGTGTTTCCTGTTGAGGATGTGTCTGTTTCCCTGCATTAAAGCCATTGGATTCAGAGAAGGTAGAGCACTCATTTGATTGCCTTCCCTGAGTCAGACACAGGGATTATGGGTCTTGTGGAGGACATGGACAGCCACACGGCTTTCTGTGCTTGGGGCTAGTTTATCACAAACCACCGCGAATCCCCTTAGACAGTGACTTACACTTCATCCTCATATCGTACAAAACAGTCGTAATCCGGCTGTTTGGGAGTGCATCTTGTAGCAGAAGCTCCAGGAAGCAGAACATCTGATAAAGACTAACGACACAGTAAGTGTACTACAGCTGAGCTCATGTTATGCTGGGTCTGTGAATGTCCAGGAAAAGATGATTAAAATGGGCAATACTGATAATTTTATGAATGAAGAGATACTTTTGTTTATAAAGCCAATGATTTAATTGTATAAATTATTTAATTACATGAAAATAATGATAATGGAACTGTTGTATTTTCAGTTCTTTGGTTAAATTGTCAGTAGGCTCCTTCTTCGTCTTGTCTCTAGGTTGTTTGAGACCCTGCAGTCTCTGTTCTGGTCCATTTTTGGCTTGATCAACCTCTACGTGACAAACGTGAAGCCCGACCACAAGTTCACAGAGTTTGTGGGGGCTACCATGTTTGGCACCTATAACATCATCTCGCTCGTTGTTCTGCTCAACATGTTGATAGCCATGATGAACAACTCGTACCAGCACATCGCCGTAAGTCTCTGTCGGCTTTTGTTTATCTTTCAGTGCTGTCTTTTTCTCATCCAGGTGTGGGACCTATATAGATTACAAGCAATCACTTCCCACGAAAGTGTATATTTGTTGCCGTTGTGTTGCATGTTCTGCTTGAGATGTTGTGGCACGATGTACAGTGGTGTCTGTCTGAATGTGCTGGTCATCTCATGGGTTTGTCTTCAGGACCATGCAGACATTGAGTGGAAGTTTGCCAGGACAAAGCTATGGATGAGCTACTTTGAAGAAGGAGGTACTCTGCCATCTCCATTCAACATCATCCCCAGCCCAAAGTCAGCGTGGTACCTCATCAAGTGGATAAAGACACACATCTTCAGAAGGACAAAGTCGAAAAGGCCAGAAACATTTGGAACCCTTGGGGTGAGGGCACATTTCTACTAATATCAAACATCTCTCTGATGTAAACTGAAACCTTTGACTGCAAAACCTTAAAACACTGATTTAGATGTTTCTTTGTGAAATTAACCTGGCTGCTCTCAGTTGCTAGTCTGTTCTAGCTAATGCATGTACATTAGCTGGAGCTAATGAAAGTACAGCCGCTTGTGCCAAAATACGCGTGTGCAAACGAATAAACAAGCAGAAGGCAATGGGCAGGTCTGACGCTTTGCATGCAGTATGAATTTATTTTGCGTGCACAGCCTCTCTCGCTTTGCATGGAAGACAAATAAAGACAAGACTGTTCTGTGGTGGAGACCGAAACCGTCATCTTGATGTTTTCTTTCTGCAGAGACGTGCAGCTGAGAATCTCAGATTGAATCACCAGTACCAGGTAACAATGAGTGCATCTCACACACCCAGGTAGTATATGCAAATCCACTCGAAATTTAAGTTCATCTTTGGAGCCTGCAGTTTCGTTTACTTCCTCTCCATAAGTTGTCCAGTCAGGACTTGTCTCTATGCTTGCGTTGTTTAGATCGCCCTACCTGTGCAAAAATTGCCCTTTCACTTTATAAAAACGCACACATTGTTGGGACAGAGTCATGTGTGACATGTCACGAACAACCTTCCCCTCATGGTCAGGAGGTGCTGAGGAACCTGGTTAAAAGGTACGTTGCAGCCATGATCAGGGACGCCAAGACCGAAGAGGGACTGACGGAGGAGAACTTCAAGGTGAGGGACACGTCCAGCCCTTCATTTTGGGCAGGGTGAAATGTGGAGCATCACGCCTAATCACTTAGATGCAGCTGCAGCACCGGTAAAGAGAAGAAACTAATCAGTGATGAAACACCTTCCATTACCTGTAAACACTCACTCAAGGTGCTTAGCCTGAAGGGCTTCTGTTAAATTGTCCTGCTTTGAAAACATACGACTCATGAGCTGCGTAATAACACTTTAGCAGTGTCGTCCGAAGACAAGAACTGAAATTACATGGAAATAGAAAGTCCTTCAGCACATCATTGAACAGGAATCGGTGGCAGGCTCACGTGTGATTAGACATGTAGATCTGACCAGGGAAGCCATGCGCCCCTCAGCGCGTATTTCACAACACGAGGTCTTTCTGCTGATGCCAGTTCTGGCAAAACTGTGCCAATAAAACAGCTCAGATTATCTGTCATTAATTCTGTTCTATCTGATTTAAACTGCATTTTGAAGAATGATATGCTGTATTCAGTGATTTTTAGAATGCTTTACGGTTCAAGTCTATAATGCAATAAAAAGGAACTTGAATGCACTAACCTAATTCTATTGATTTGGCTTGATTTATTTAAAAACCAATAATTTTTATGCTTCACTCTCTCTCCTTCATTTTCAGGAGCTGAAGCAGGACATATCGAGCTTTCGGTACGAGGTCCTGGGGATGATGAAGGGCCAGGGATCTAAAGGGAACATGGGAGCTTCAGGTCTTGCCTACCCTGGCCACCCGTTGAAGTACACACCTCCGCCCCCTAGTGGCCAACAAAAGAACAAACTCAACCTGTTTGATGTCACCAACATGCTGAAGCAGAACCCGTCTTGCTCCAGGCCCTCAGAGGCCTTCAACGGACTGGCCAACGGCTCTGCCTTCCTTCCAGCCAACACCCCCGCAATATCCGACAGCTATGTCCCCCGGGAGAAGCTGGCCAGGAAGGACTTCCCCCGGGACTTCTCAGATTTCGGTCTTTTCCAGAAGCGCCGCAGGGGTGCCAACCCTAGCCCTAACTCCAGCAAGATATACTCCGTCTCGGAGGAGGTGGACGAGCTGGACAAAAACGTGCAGGACAACAGTGGGAATGGGGTGCAACCTGCAGGGTCAGTGAACAGCAGTGACACCACAGAGACAGTTATGTTGAGCTGCCATCAAGGCAAGAGAAGAGAGGAGGAGGAGGAGGAAGGGGCAACTGAGGAGGAGAGGGAGCATCAAAAGGAGGAGACAGAGGAAGGCGAAATATACACAGAGGAGCAGGAGGAGGATTTCCTCAACCAAGAGAAGGAAAACTGCAGCACATCCTTGACTACGAAAACGTAGCTCGGTGTGTAGCCGGATGCAGTGCGGTGAGAAGTAGCAGCTGGACCTTTGAGTGAAGGTTCTGCAGGGCAGGAGCATGTGCTGTACTGAGTTTGGCCAGAAACAGAACTCTTCGTAAATCAGCATGAAAAGCCATGTGGCAGCGTGGTAGGGCAGAAGCTCAGGATGGGGCTTTGCATGGGTGTGGTTTGTGGGTGGGGCCTTTCAGAGACGCAGGGTGATGCGTGATTGGCTGTCTCTAAGCCCGCCACCACGTTTCTCCCCATGTGTGTGGTCAGCCAGGCCTGCTCTCAGCACCTTACTTCCCCTGGCTGTTTCCCTCTCTTGCCATAAGCAGGATGTTATTAACGTGTGGAAGCCCAGCTTATGGTCATGCTCCCATGGGTGCTGAACCTTGAGAGGCATCCATATACATGTCACACTCACATTAACCATGTGCCTGTGCACGACGGCTCCAGTCTGACTTTCCTGTAAAAATGCTGTGTGACACTTTGAGGACAACGCTGACGTTCTGTTACTCAGAGCGAGCCGAGTTCTCTCTAGCTCCCGTCTCGCGTCTTGCTGGCTTACAAAGTACGACGAGCACGTGCGGCCTGCCGCAGAACCTGTACTCCGCCTTACCGTGTTCGTCTCAGCACTTTATGAAGAAAAATGTCACAAAGACAGGGGGGATCAAAGGATTTTTATGCAGAGGATCTTTTTATTTCACCTTCTCTATGCAAAACAACATGGACTACCCACCCCTGCTGTCCAGCGGCAGGGCCTGGCCTACACTGACATTACAGCAGTGAAACTGTAGGAGGCGCTGAAGCAGTATATGTCTGTTTATCCTGAGCACAAGTTTCACTGTTCAGCTCATGTACCATGACATGCACACCACGCAAGCAACTTAGCAGAGGATCAGTGCATACATTTTTTTTTTCTTTTTTCAATCTATTTAACCATATCAAAATTGTGTAATATATAGGTTATGTACTTAGTGATGAAATACAAATATAGGTATGTCTGATATAAAATATTGTTTTATTACATTATATACAAATACTGGTGATCATCTTTTCTATTTGTAAATGAACTGGTTAGTATTATCCAAAGTTTGATGGAGGGTCTGGAATTGTGCCTTTTGAAGGTACCATTTCATGTGGAAGGATGACTAAATAAATATGATTTATTGTCATAAATTCCTTTTTATTTTATGTTTTTAACAAAAATCCACCTATGTACATGGCCCAGGTAAAAACTTATACACACGTCACACACGCACAGAAAGGGAACAGGTTGTCTTCTGTCTGGTAACTATGGAAACGTGAAGCTGAAACTTGTATTGCTCTAATCACTTGTGCTGAAGTCACACTAGTTATTTTAAAGGGCTTCATGTTGGTTTTTTTTTTTTCTCCAATTAAGAGTGTGAGTCTAGTTGACGTTCTTGCTTTTATGCTGCTAAGAACTGAAACGTTTTGTAGATGGTAACAGTAAATGATCTCGGTTAAATTTGCCCACAAAATATCAGCAGTTCTCATGAAAGGCTCCGTTTGTCTGTTTCATGCACAGGGCTTGCGCTTTGTTATGTAAAAATATGCAAATATGCAGGAATAAGTGCACTGCATGTTCAGGGTTGACTATGAAATAAGGCACTCGGAGTCTTCTTTCAGAACGTGTTACAACACACGTTTGGGTTTACTGAGTGTGTTTCCGTGCTCCTAGGAATAACTGGAACAGGATGAGCCCCAAAAGGGGACATGTGTCAGCAGGCTGCGTATGTAATGGGTGGCCGCTACAAGTGTGTCACGTTATGCCTGAATGGAGGTTATGAAAGTAGAAAATAAGAAATTCTCAAGGTTTGAACACAATCTGGCAGAATCCCTATGCAGTTGAACTTGATAATGGATTTTTTTTTTTTTTATGATTTAGCCATTTGAAGCTGGGTTTTCCTGAAACATGGACACAAACTGCAACTCTTCATATATTTTGAGTGATGTAATTTAATATGATTATATGCTTCTGCCAGGAAAGAGCACTGGGTTAAATGGACAGGTGAGCTGCTTAAAGTAAAGCACATCAGTGCTGTAAATCGAGTTAACTGAGGTGATATCCCTATGAGAAGACTATAAGAAGCCTCTACATTAACCATTTAAAAACAAAAGGAGACCCCCCCCCCTCCCCCAAGACCTGTACACCTGTGGAAGATGCTGTATCCACCTTTACTAGACCACTTCTTTCATCCACCTAGCTGACTCCATTTCAAACCCCTTTTCAAGCCATGTCATTCATTGAGGGCCAGCTGGATTTCATCAGCTGTTGGGTTTGTGGGTACATGGGCTGGCAATCGATCACTATGGAAACAGAAAATCTTGCCCAAACTCAGCCCTGTTTCTCTTCTTTGACTCCCATTACCGTTCATTCTGGTCTGTACTTGTAGTGTTGCCTGAGAGTGGACTCATCTCCAGCCTTCTAAAATGGGCCAGCATCCCTGCTAAGTGAACATAGCACCCTCCTCTGGCCTAGGACTGACATAACACTTGACCTTGGTACACACTTCACTGCAGGAGAACTATTGTAAGAATGGCTGATTTTGAGCTAACGTTAGTAAATATGCCCCCTTCTGTGCAGGTGGAGCACACCTTTACGTCACTCTTTCCTTTCTCCAGGTGTGCGTTAGTCCTCAAATAAAAGGGTTCTGGGTTCTTTTGAGTCATCGCTGTTCCATGTGATTATCTCTCTGGTGCAAGGGATTCAGTCTTCCTATTTTGCCAAAACAGGAGGCAAAAGGCCACACTGTTCTGTCATGTTCTCAGGGGGTCTTGGAACACTCTACAGTCGTGAATTCTCTGGGGGTCTTGGAAGAACCTACAGTCGTGAATTCTTGATGAGGCGCAGCTAGGAGCAGCTGTGGAGGCGGGTGAGAGTCAAGCAAAAGTGCCGATGAGACTGCAATCTTGGGGAGGAGGGACACAGACTCTGTATAACCCAGACTAATTTAATGGCTCTGTGTAGTACATTTAGCTACATTTTATCTAGTGCCAACGCTATGGATCCTGTTCTCAACCAGTCAAATTTGCAGTAATTAAGAGACTAGTTAATTGTGCTGGATTGTACACACTGCAACTGCACTAGGGGGTAGAGGAACATCTTTTTGAGGAGCAAAGTACGGTGAAGCTAACCTGGGTCCCATTGCAGAGCACAGTGAGTGAAGAGATGGGTAAACGTGTAACGTTCCAAGTGATAAATGATAAATTGAGATAAAATGTAAACCACAAATGTTAATGACGCCAGATTTCGAGTCTGACTTTAAATCTAGCAGTGGCAGAATAGACTGCAGAGTCCAGCTCGTGATGCCCACAGCAGCAGTCTCATGGACACACCTTCAGACATGCTGTCCTCCTGGGAGGCAGCGATTGGTCCAAAAGCGGTGAGTTTGGCAAGTCCACACACATGTTTCCGTTCTCTTAGACCCCCGGTTTCAGGCTCTAGAAAATGGCTTCGCCAGGGCTTGGCTTATCTGTTTACAGAGGAAGCATGTGTCTGACCTAGGTTTGGGCTTCTGCTGTTGCTCTGTGACTACATCATTGTCTGCCCCCACCTTGTCTACATTTATACGCTCTCAAGGACTTTAAAGCCAGCCCCCTCCACCCCAACCTCCACTAACTGAAAAGAGCTTTTCTCAAGCTTTTGAAAGAACATCAGCAGAGATCCGTTTTATTCTGTGCATTTTTACACAGAGCTCTTTCCAGCATGTCTGCTCCACACTCGCAGTACCATGACTGAGCAGTATTGATGGACATAACAGCCCTGTTCACAGTCTCAGTGCTGAAAAAGCCAGCAGAGGAGCCATGAGGTCCCACAACAGGTACAGGAGGAGAACAGATATCTGGGGGGGGGGGGTCCGCGGCTGACTGTCTACTCAACTCTAACATTACCACATCCGGAATTAAATATGCAATTATTAAAACTAATACCGTGTGCACAAAAAATTATCGCTTCACATAGACCAAGGGAGAGAAGGGAGGGAGAAGACATTTATGGTAAAATGAAAATACATTTATGGGAAGGAATTTAGAAGAGAAAACATGGTAAAGCGTCATGCATTCTGATGTGGAAAAAAAAGACCTTCAGGGACACTCAGAAGTGTATTTGTCACACTATTGTTTAGACTGGATGTTTTGACTGCATTTGACAGGAAAGCGGTACCATATATACATTCTTTTGAGTGGTCTGGTCCCATCTGGTTGTTACACATCGCTTTTCCTGTAACAGGCAACAAATCTAAACCAAACAAAAAGCGATTGGGGCCAATTGCTTGAGTGTTCAGAGGTTCAACGAAGGCCCCCTCCAGAACCACAGTTCCAGGGTCATCCCCAAGTTCTTTGCAACAAAACATCTTCTCTTTCCTCAGGGAAAGTGAAGCACACTTCCTGAGACTTGGCCAAGGTTATATGCCTGTTAGGCAATTGCACAAATTATGTATATTGATTCAAGATGTTGTCCGACACGAGATGTAACTGTCATGGAGAGGGGACGTGGGGGTTGGAGAGGCATGGCTGTTTTCAATATTGTGTTCAATCATTCAACATGCGATGTAATCCACCTCTTGCTTTGTTGGTGTCCATCAGGTAAATCCAGCATATATATATATATATATATATGGCCGCACTGACGTGCCCACTGTAGGTTTCAAAAGGCTGATGTTTGCATAATGCCAGATTTGCAAATATGGGCCAGTTTATGCCTGAATACAATGATACAGAGAGCCTATACAGGGGGTTGGCTATGCGCCCTCCTTACATTAGGAGCAATGGATCAGGAGGCACATCAGCCAACAGCGCACTGTAGACCTGTTTCATGAGCATGTCTGTGGTCAGCCTTTGCGACACAAGTTCCGAATCGTTATTTCTTGACTTTCAGATGCCTTCTGCTTACGGAGGTGGTTGTACTGCCACTAGAGGGAGTGCAACGCTTACTGATTAGTCACAGGGCACGTTCCAAGGAATCAGAGATCCACTGAGCACTGACACCCCCCTCGTTACCCCCCACTCACTCTTCTGTTCTGAATTTCTGGCCACGAGAATGAAAACCACAGATTTGTTTCTGGAGAGCATTTGCCAGCCAAACGTTTCCATCTGCCTTGGATCTGCCTGGATCCAGGTTTCCTTCTCTGCTCAAGAAGCAACTTCCAGGTTCACCAAAGGCAGGAAACCCCACGACACATGCTTGAACAATCATCTCACTTCTTGCCATCAATAGTTACAGATAAAGCAAAAAAAAACCATCTGTGAGTTTCACTGTATAGCTTGCGCACCCCGTTACGTGGTGTGGGCCCTTTGTCCTGCAGGAGCTTAACGCCTGTGAGATGTCTGAACATGCTCATTTACAGGATTCGCAGTGAGAGTGGGACAGAATGGTCTGGCTGTCTCCAATCTCTCCCATTTATACACCTCTTCTTCCACCCCCTTGAAAACATGTCCAAATGGGCAAAGCAGACTCCACCCCAGGGTCCTGCAGCCACCCCTGGATGTCAGGGAAGGAGTGGTGGTGAAGGCAGCAAGTCACCCCCCAAAACACCATCCCCACCCATACATACACATACTGAGTTGCTGCTAACTCCTCCCAGTGCTAGAGAACACTGGTAGTATATAAAGTCCCTCTCAGGGGCTGCCTTGCATTCGTTGTGCTTGTTGAAGTGAGCTGGGATGGACCTCCTGTTGGTGACCTTCTGGGTGCTGCTGTTGGCACTGTCTGGCCTGGACCACGCCGACTCCTCCGCCTATGACAAGATCGTGACCCACAGCCGAATCCGGGCGAAGGACAAGGGGTAAGGGGCACGAGGGTGGGACGGAGAATGACTGACCATGCTGGAGAACCTGGAGGACCACTGGTAGCTTTTCACTGATGAGTCAGTGGACTTCAAAGTGTGTTTCTGAACTTGCAGCCTACAGCTTGAGGAACATTAATGGTACAGAATTAAATTCTGGAATAATTATGTCAGTAGCTGATACTGGAATGTGTTACTGAAATTTGTAGAATTTTACATTTGAGGTGATTATGTAAATGATGTCAGATTTCACGTATTTGAATTAAATTTTTTATTTCCATATATTGCTTTAAATTGAGAGTGGTCTTTATGCTTAACTAGGAGGCTTTGAGACAGATTTCTTAAAAGCATCTTTAATTGCAGAGAATTATGGAAATTAACTCCGGTTATTTCTCAGCTTCTTTTACATTCTGCACTTCAGTGTTAATTTTGGTTCCATAAGTGGTTGATAATTATTTCATTATAAACCATTATTTTTATAGCTATCAACATGATGTATCAGGTCCAATTCAGTTGATGGTTCACTATCAGTGGAACTGGAACCATGATCAGAAATGTAATGTAATGGAACTGAGCATGATCAGAAATGTAATATGAACTTAGGTTTTTAGGCTGACATTTGTCTAAATTATCTCTCCATTACCCTCTGGCTTGTCCTTCTGACCTCTGACCCTTGACCTCCTCTGTTTTACAGGCCCAATGTCTGCGCCCTACAGCAGGTCGTGGGAACCAAGAAAAAATATTTCAGCACCTGCCGAAACTGGTACCAAGGATCAATCTGTGGTAAGAAGGCGTAAGTGTCAACTTTTATCTTTTTCTTTCTTTTTGTTTGACCTAGAGGTGAAAGTTCAAAGGAAGGGTCCTGGATTTTGCCTCAGGCACCCAAAGGTGCATGGATGGACAGGACAGAACTTGATGTCTAGTGTGTTGACCAAGGCCTGAGGACATTCACTCTTATTACCATACTTGAAGTAAAATCACATGCAGGTTAAAATGCTCACCTCAGTATCAGAACATTATCAGTTCAAGCCCCATGGCACTTCAGTTTTGTTGTGTGTAAGGGTGGTACTTATGCTGGCCTCCTTCTTTACAACACAAAAAAATTGTAAAACATTATAAAAAATCTTTGTATTCAATCCTCTGCTAAGAAGGGAAATACAGGAGGTTTTGGTGAGTGTTAGATAACAGATACTCAGAACAGAGAACCGAAGCATGGAGAGAAAGAGGAGGGGAGGTCACAGCAGGGGGAAGTGACTGACACCCAGAGCAGAGAGTAAGGGGAATGAGCCTCCCCCCTCCCTGCACACAGTGAGCTGACTGACACCCAGAGCAGAGAGTAAGGGGAATGAGCCTCCCCGCACCCAGCACACAGTGAGCTGACTGACACCCAGAATGTACCCCCACCCCTCTAAGGCAGCCTACACTCCTCTTCCTCCTCCAGCGCACACACATTTCCAAAAGGCTCATATCAACCTTCCTATTGGGCTGTGAAGTGTCACTTCAGCTCCCAAACCAACGCCTGGTTCCCTTTCCCCTGACACTGGAGACATTGTCCAGAAACCAGCACAGGAAGTGCACTCAGGGTGGTGTCTGCAGTATGTCGGTGCTGGTCACAAGGCAGCCGGCCAGCTCAGGGAGCTGAATGTTAGCGCTTAGCATGGGTTGGAAGCCTTCAGCTCACCTACACCTTGTCTTTAGCACTGTAAAACTTGCTGCACAAACACCAGCAGATGTTCAGCAGACATTTGGCTTATAAATGGCATACATGCTTTCTGGTTTTTACAGAAAAACCCAATGACTCCACTGGGTGTTTTCTCAGCTGCTGAGCCTGTGGAGCTATTCAATGGGTTAGCTCTCTAGGGATGTGACCCAGTAACCTCCCAGCATCCAGTTGAGGAATTGACCATCCATGCTGGCTGCTGTCTCTTTATTCTTGCTTAATAACGTGTGGTGCACACCTGAAGCAGTGGGCGGCTCCCGTGCAACGGTTTTCTAAAGCTTGCTCTCCATAAAAATGTCAGTCTCAGGCCTCAGTGCCGGGCCTCAGTGTTGGGCCTCAAGGCTACAGGAGTCATGGTCATCTGTAATGACTACATAAATTTCAAGACGTAAAAAACAGGTTTTCTCCTTGGCTTCTAATTGTGATGGCTTGTCTAGGTATCATAGGTGGTTGTATGTTCCCATTCTTTGTTCAGTTTTACTCTCCCACTGTATGTTCAGTGTACTCTCCCACTCTGTGTTCAGAGTACTCTCCCACTGTATTTTCAGTGTACCCTTTCACTGTATGTTCAGAGTTCTGTCCTGTTCTGTGTTCAGTATACTCTCCTCTTTGTTGTGTTAAAAGAGAGGATAACGTGCCTTTGATGACGTGCTTTTTCCATGGCTCCTGTCTTAACGTGTGTAAGAGTACATTGTTTGTTGGAAGTCACACATGCAGAGACTGACACCCATCTTCCACAAACAGTAAACATGAAAAGGACCGGTGCCATGTTCATTCACATTCTTGTGTTTCTGTGTCATAACTGAAACTGACTCTATTGTATGTCTACTTTTGAATGTGGATTTTTTTCTATGTTATGTGATTTTTTGATGGTTATTCCCTGTAATTTCCATGTCATGCTTTTTATAGCTCTGACAGACTCAATCTTAATGGCCATTATTGTCTAGCAAAGGATTATATAAATGAAAGGGAAAGGTGAAGGACTGAATGCTGTGTTTGCTTTGTATCTGAGAGCTATACATAAAGTGTGTGATGCAGCTGGCTAACTGGTCAGAGCTTCCTGTCTGTCCTGGATGTGTTTGTGTCACACGGCCTGCTTACACGAGACCATCTGCAGACCACACGTCAACCACACTTGACTCCAGTGACCCCAGGGAACACTGACCCCATGGCTGTATTTGAGGGTCAAAGTTTCCCAGTATCTGTATATGTGCAGCTTTTCTCAGAGCCTTTGAGTGAGAGAACAAGGACTTTTCACGAGAGCATACAGCTCTGATGAAAAAGACATCTGCTGTTTACTGACACTGCGATACACAGTGAGGTCCTGTAAGCAGTAAATGTCCTCACAGTCAGTCTCAGGTTTCTTTAAACAATGCGTTGGCTTGATCTTGGTACAATCTTATATTCAATTAAATTAAATTCAACTTATTTTCATACAGCGCCTTTCACAAGAAGTTGCCTCAAAGCGCTTTACAGAAAGAAATTAGAAATATTATAGATTTAACAGCAGGTGGATGACTGACGTTAAAAATAAACCCAGACAACAATGAAGGAGAAGCACCAAAAAGTCCACAATGTGGAGAAAAAAAAAAACTCTAGGGGCCCAAGGTCAACTGGCCACCCAGCCAGTCATACTAACGTTACAGAATACAAAGTCTATGCTGCAGACTGTGAATGTACTGTAAATAGCACTATAGAGTACTTCTGTGCTCCAGGTGCAAGTTTACCTGTCTGCAGGCTCACAGCATCCCTTGAGCAAAGACCCCATCTGATGGGGTACAGTGGGTGTCAGCAACTCTTACAAAGCATCCCTCTCAGATGGTGCCCAGTTGGGCACTGGGTACTTGCCTGCGATCCATACAACTTTCCAAATACAAGAACATCTCTCCTACCTTTTCTGTGCATATCTCTATGTACTTCGCAGGGGACAGACCCACAGGAGAGACCCACAGGAGAGACCCACAGGCGAGAGCAAACATAGCAAGCGATCCAATTTGGAGGCTTGAACCAGCGGCATTACTGAACACAGTGGGGCATTGTTGTTAGAAGAGGCAGCATCTTATTAAGCTGATAATGTGTGGTTGTGGCTTTGTGGTTTTTCTCTGTGACCAGTGGACTTCAACCTTGTCCTCATTCTTTCCATACCTGACTGTAGGACCGTGTTGTATGAATGCTGTCCTGGATACATGGAACTCGAGGGCCAGAGGGGGTGTCCAGCAGGTAAGTGCCTCCTGCCAACCCTCACCTCATGCCAGCCTCAACACTATGGTCAGTCTCAAAAGTGGTATCCAGTGTAACATACATCTGAGAGAAGGCTGCATGTTTCAGCCTCAGGGAGGGGACGATACTGCTGAGCCATTCATTAATGGCCCCTCCTCGCATTCATGGCCACATGAAAGAGATTTACACATGGTAATATCCATGCTGCAAAAAAGGCCCTCCTGACTGAACACTAATGGAAACAAACTTTAATTAAGAAAAGATTCCTAGATGGGCTCTAGCGTTTATTATGTTGTGTTGGACACTGCTCCCTTATATGTGGTCTGTGGATAACTGGTGGTCTGTGATATGTATCCAGTGGTCAGCCTCACTGGTGATCTGTGAAATGTATCCAGTGGTCAGCCTCACTGGTGGTCTGTGACATGTATCCAGTGGTCAGCCTCACTGGTGGTCTGTGACATGTATCCAGTGGTCAGCCTGACTGGTGGTCTGTGACATGTATCCAGTGGTCAGCCTCACTGGTGGTCTGTGAAGAATCTGTAATATAAGACAAATGACATGGAAGGGTCTATTAGCAAATGTCTCTGAGAGGTACCATACTAGTAGTTAGTCAGTTAGTTAGTTAGTTAGTGCCTAAGTGCCTTAGTGAAGGGGCTTACACCAGCCTAGGCTTGACTGGCTGCCTGTTTATTCTCCACGGTGACACACTTGTATTGCATTTATGTTTCAATGATGTTACAGCCATGGAGGACCACTTCACCCCTTCATCCTCTACTTTAGTATCTGTCAGTTTAAGTCAGGGCACCACAAGTCAAATGAAGCATTTTTTATTGCATTATAGATTATGATTTTTTACAAGATATGAAGTGCTGTAGATGTAGTCATAAGTGGTACTCTGCATTTCAAAACCACTGGTGTAGAATGACCGCTTCCGAGAAGAATCTTCATTTAAACGATTCTGGTATATGAACATTTGAAACCAGTTGGTACCAAATTGGCTAGATTTACAAGTTAAAACATGAAACTTTAAAGAGTCTTGCTCTGAAGCATGGCTTTAGCAGCAGAATGATTGGTTTCTTCAAGCAATGTGATAAGAACTCTGTGTGCTGCCCCTGCAGTGGCCCCCATTGACCATGTTTATGGCACTCTGGAGCTTGTAAAAGCCACGGCCACCCAAGGGTACGCGGACATTTCAAAGCTGAGGACGGAGATTGAGGGACCAGGGACTTTCACAATGTTTGCTCCCAGTAACGAAGCCTGGGATGAGCTGGACCGTGTAAGTAGAGCGTCTACGTTCTGTCTTGACTGTGAGCACTCTGTAGATCTATCACAACGCCCTCTGAGCTCAATGTCGTACACAGCAGACTGCAGTAACAGCAAGAGAGAGGGTACAAACAGCCCTAGATTGGTCACATGGCATTTATTACATTCTGAATTTTTTTAAGCAACTTCAACTTTGGAAATGGACTGAACTAAGTCCTTAGCATTGAAACAGCCCATTGTTGTTTAAACAATTTAGTAGAATGTATACTGTACTGGATTTGACTATAATTAATTGTAAATTAAAAATAATTAAAGAAAAATTACCTCTTGTTGGGGTGGCATAGCGGAGCGGTGGTTAGCACGTTCACCTCACACCTCCAGGCCTGGGGTTCAGTTCCCGCCTTGGGTCTGTGGAGTTTGCATGTTCTCCCTGTGCTTGGTGGGTTTTCACTGGGTTCTCTGGTTTCCTCCCCTAGTCCAAAGACACATGGGTTAGGTTGATTGGTGTCTCCAAATTGCCCATAACATCTGAGTGTGCCCTGCGGTGGGTTGGTCCCCTGCCCTGGGTGTCCCCTGCTCTGTGTGTCCTGGGATGGGCTCCAGGCTTCCCATGACACTTAACAGGATGATGCAGTTTAGAAGATGACTGACTGATGTCTTGTTGGAACTGTGAAAGACTGAAAGATTTCACAATTTATAAAATTCCTTTTGAAACTGGAACCCAGAGACCCAAGAAAAGACTTTCAGTGGATGTTTGTGTAGAAAGTTAATGTTTATTGTACCAAAAATTAAAATTTAAAATGATTACTGGTGGGATTTGAAGCCTCCTCATCACGTGACGTAACATAACATTCACTGGGCAGCCAGCTGAACATCCTCGCTGGTAAACAGCTGGAAAAGTATTGTCTGTCGTTGGCAGGATGTGCGAACTGGCCTGGTCAGCAATGTGAACATCGAGCTCTACAACGCGCTCCACTACCACATGGCCAACAGGCGACTCCTCACCAAGGACCTGAAGAACGGGCTGAAGGTCACCTCCATGTACAACGACCTCAGTCTGTACATCAACCACTACTCCAATGGGGTAAGTCACCGGTCAGCACCTCATCTTCCTATGTGTCCTATTTCACGGTAAATGGAAAACTATCCTTTGCCATTTGACAGGTCAGTTCATCCATTGTCATTAACACCCTTGCGACTTCCCGTAGGTTGTGACTGTGAACTGCGCTCGGCTTATTCGAGCAAATCAGATAGCCACAAACGGAGTGGTGCACGTCATCGACCGCGTCATCTCCGCTGTGAGCAACACCATCCAGGATGTCATTGACGTCAACGAAGACCTCTCGTCCCTGAGCGTAGGTCCTATAGGCAGGCCAATGAGCTTAACACAACTCATCTTATTTGCACACCATTGATGCCACACTGCCTGTATCAATATTATTCTACCCTCCCCTCCCCACACCCCAGACTGTTGTCATGGCAGCCGGCCTGCAGGGCAAGCTGGGTGAGCCCGGGCACTTCACCTTGTTTGCCCCCACCAATAAAGCCTTTGAGAAGCTGGACAGAGACGTGCTGGAGCAAATCATGAGCAACAAGGAAGTTGTGGAAGGTAATTTAACCTCACTTTTCATCAAAGCATGAGAAGAAAGTGTCAGTGTGTCTAAAAATGATTAAAATTAACGGGTAGACATACAGCTTTCTCAATACATGCTAAGGTCTTGAAGCATGAACCATGTCGTTAACGTGAGTTGTTGGAGAAGAATAAAGTGTGGCCCAAAAGAACCCTCTCGAGTCACACTAAGTTTTCTAACTTGTTTTGGTCCGTGAGCCGCATGCTTTCAACAGATAGGAACAGTATCTGTGTTTCCTGGCAAGTCAAATTCTCAGACCACTGGCAAACTGTAGCCCAGCCACTGTGGTGTTGGCTTCCTAAGCCAAGATGGGCAGAGCTCAGTCGATGTTTTAACAGGAATCACTTATACGAGAAAGAAAAACGCACGCGCACACACAATGCAATAGGCACACCAACACAACTTCAGTTATTTGCAGTTAACAGTATTTTGAATATTTGTGCATTCAGTATAAGGACCTCCAAACTTAGCTTTTCTGTTTTGAAAAAGTTTTTTTACGCACAATTAAACACTAATAATAAAATTGCCAAAAATGGTCCAAAATGCTTCAGAGGATGTGTAGACCGGGGTGATGTCAGTGCTTTACACCCTTCAGCTGAAATAAGTAATGAATTTACTCACAGTCTGAGAAAAAGCTGGCTGTCTTCTGTTTCTCTTTATGCTGCCAACCAAGATGGGGTGTGAGAAGCAATTATGGGCCAAGACTGTGAGGAATGTGACCTTAAAAATAAGTAAGAGTGTTTGTCAGCACCGGCCTCCTCCACAGGGAGGTAAAATATGATTCTCACAGAGCTGATCCAGTGCCAAAGACCTAAACTGCAGTGTGAAACACTGGAGAAAGAGAGGAAGGGGAACTATCCTAGTTTTATTTACAACATTAAGATCTGATGTACGTCCATTCGCATCAGAATCGAACCCATGTTCTGTGTCTGGCTATGCCTTTCTTTAGCCGGCATTCTGTGAGTGTGTGTGCATGCGTGTGTGTATGTGAACGTGTCTTTTCCTTTCCTTTCTCCAGCTCTGGTGAAGTTCCACCTGCTGGATTCTGTGCAGTGTTCTGAGGCCATCATGGCGGGCGCTATTTACGAGACCCTGGAGGGCCAAAACATTGAGATCGGCTGCAGCAGCCAGAGCCTGACCGTCAACGGCATCACGATGGTGCTCAAGAAGGATATTGTTACCACCAATGGTGTTATCCATCTGATCGACCAGGTACTCATGCCTGATTCAGGTGAGCCCCGATTGTTTAATTATGCTCATACCTGTATGTAAGCCTGTCTGCCTTTGATTCTCATAGCATTCGTTTAGCTAAGAGCTTTTATTTTGAAAATAAGGCCTTTTGCCACCACGTTCTGAAAATTCCAAATAGTTTTGTGATCCATCAGTGGATGCCTGAGGTGTGACTCAAAGTCTGTGAACTGCTTTTACATCAACAGCAAGTTAAATGTCATTCATACTTGTGCTGTGAATACAGCTACAAATGGCATTAAGAATGTGTGCATTACCGTTTAGTATCATGTGACCACATTGAATGTGTTTGTTTTTTTTCTTTTCTATCACACTTTCAGCTAAGCAGGTGAGACAGCTGATGGGCGACTCCCAGAGCACCTTCAATGACATAATCTCAGAGCTGGGCTTGGCTGCTGCCATGAGGCCAGAGATGGAGTACACACTCTTAGCTCCACTCAACGAAGCCTTCAACGGTGAGGTCCACACCGTGCAGCAGTTTGTCACGGATTCGTACTTGAAGGCACCAGCCCAGGGGATCAGGAATGGCCTGTTTATTTTCCATCACAAGTCTTTGTCTGGATCATGATCCCAAATCTAATTGGCCCAGCAGTGAATGAGTCATCGGCTCTGTGATTAAGAGCAGAGCTATACAGAGCTGCCATGGAACAGAGTTTTAAATAGGGAATTTAAAATTACCCATTGTCAAAGCAGCAGTGATTTACCTTGACAGACTCCAAGTTGCATTAAAGGTCAAATTAAATAGTATTAACAGCAAGACGTTCAGGGAGGAACCTCTTCTGATGTAGCCTCCAGCTAACAGGCTCTGTTCGTTTGGTCACTACCTTGTCTGAGGCTCCTCCCACAGGAAGTTATCCTCAGCCTCGTCCCAAATTTTGCTGCAGATGTGTGAGAGGTCAGGGGGCTGCTGTATGTCATAAGAATGTCTTGCAACAAAAAAAAAACCAATCTGTTTATTCAGCGACACAACTCAGTATCCAGATTTATTAGGTTTTGGACTTATCGTTTCAGTCATTATCTGTAGTTTGCTGGATGTTATGTGTGATTAGTGGATCCCAGGGTGTTAATGAAGTAGTTGTTGCCAGGGTGTGAAACAATAATTAGTCACTTTCCCAAAATACTGGTAAACAATTAGTGTTTCTCTGGGTAGTGCAGAACAGCAGCTGTTCCTTGGACAGAACAATTAATTAGCAGAATGAAAAAGGACCAATTAGTCATTGCAAAGATGCCTAGGAAGATGAAATTGCTTGGCAGGAGCAAATAACAAAAATAGTTTCTTCCTGACAACAAGCAGCACCATCGTGGCAATAAGAGACACACAGGTTTCAGTCATATTTCAGTGGCACCATGTGAGGTGACTTTTTCTCCCGTGCTGTGATCCTCAGAGAGATGCTTAAATGCACTGCAGTGAAGCTTCCATCAGAGCTCAGGGATGTGTGCTGCTGTGATGACCTTTTTGTGTGGAACCACCCTGTAGGCGAGGTGATGTCAATGGACCAGCGACTGCTGAAGATTATTCTGGAGAACCACATCCTGAAGTCCAAAGTCACGCTGAGCCAGCTGTACCATGGTCAGCTCCTGGAGGCATTGGGGGGAAAGCAGCTGCGTGTGTTCATCTACCGAACGGTGAGCCGCCTTTCTCTCCTGCTTCGGTGAGCCCAGATCCATTCTCTTGGGGCCCACTCGGGCCTTCATGCTGACAGGAAACAAGAAAAACTGTAGCCTAGGGCCGTACTACATATCAGAGGATCATGCTCCAGTCTTAACAACACAAGTTTTAACTTAATCAGTGTCCTCTAAATTAAAGCCATGTCTTGGCTGCCTTGCTTTTCATTCCTCATTACTGCCTTGTTCAGTCAGTTCTACCTCAGCTTTCTCTTCAGCTGAACCCTTTGGTTTTTGTGGCATCTACTACCACCCCGTCCTACACCAGAAAAGACAACACATAGCACTGAACAATGAGACACAGTGATCTCCTCCAGCATGCGTCAATGAAGACCTGAAACAAACTCTTGTATTGAGTTTGAGTGATGTAATATTCTGTGTCCTTCCCCTCTGCCCCTGTGTTTTGAAGGCTGTTTGCATTGAGAATGCGTGCTTGGTGAGGGGCAGCAAGGAGGGAAGCAACGGGGCTCTACATCTGACAAAGAACCTGATCAAGCCGGCTGAGACCACCCTCTATGAAATCCTCACAGCTAATGGACACTTCAAGTGAGGACTTACTGAACTTAATCATACTCTGATATGACTGAAATCCAAATATCATCTTTATCCCCCAAGGGAAGATGTATGGAAATTTACTGGCTATAGTTCTAGTGATCTCCCTGTGATCTCTGGGGCTGTTTCCTTGGTTACAGTATATTCCTATCCCTCATGGAGGCTGCTGGATTAACAGAACTCCTTCGTCAGGAGGGCAACTACACTGTATTCGCCCCAACAGATGAGGCCTTTCGGGGGCTGAGCAAGGAGGACCTTAAGCTGCTGACCAGTACGTCACTCTGTTTCAGAGTGCCTCTCTGTCTCTCTTCTTTGGTTGCCCTCCATTATTACAAACTCCATTTGTCTCCATATTGTATGTATATCTGATTCCTTTATACACTCTTTTCCGTTAATTTTCACGCAGTAGACTTGGTAGTGAGATGAATTGCAGACTATGTGCTATTAAAGACTCATTATGGATCTGCCATTTTAAATTGAATTGAAATGGAGGCTATTTAATACATCAGTTTCTGTTTGATACCACCTGTGAACCTCCCCCTCAGAACTCTAAGAATGACTGCCACATTATTCTGCTTTCTGTCACGTGCTGTATTGTTAAAAATTTTTAAACCCTACTGAAAGAGTAAGGATAATTTCTGTGCATGTACTCTGTTGTCATAGTCGTGATCTCATCTAATTCATTCAGTTTGTTTCCAGGTGATGTGAATGTCCTCAGGACCATCCTGCTCTACCACTTTAGTAATGGCATCTTCATCAATGGAGGTCTGGAGACCGGAGTCACCAATCTGCTGAAGACCATCCAGGGCAAGAACCTTCAAGTGCTCTCAGTAAGTGTCTGAGAGCCTGCTGGCGCCTGAACCAAAATAGTAGCATAGTCAGACATTTCATAAAGTGGTTCTTAAATAAAGAGCCAGTTATTCCTTTGGGGTGACAGTTTGTATGTCTGATTTTATTTATATAAAAAGGCAAATAGTGTTGTACATAGGGTAGCCAGAGGGGTAGCCAAGCTTCTGATAGGGTGACACTGGGCCCTGCTGGGCAACCCTGGTCCTGGGCACTTCTAACCATTGCCTCTGCACCTAAAGAACCTTTGTCGTGGTCTCTACCTAAGGCATTGCAATGGCTTTCGGAAAGTTCTCCAGGCTCAGTACTGTAAACTTACTATATTTTGGATGCTGCATCTTGTTAACTTGATAAAGGTTTTTTTTTTTTTTTGCTGTTTAAATTATTTGCCGATAAAACTGCTGTCTGCGAAATAAATGGTAAAAAGGGGAGTTTGAGATGGGACACCAAAGTTGTATATGTGGGATATGCCATATATACAATCACTTGAGCCAGGAGAAATACTCCTCATCTTGCCTGATCAAGTGAAATTAATGTTCTGAGATACTTAGAAGTGAGACAAAAGAAAACCCATCCAAGATCCATCCGGTGTGCTTCTGTCAAACTGTTTGTAACTAATTCCAGACGTGTGATTATTCTCTTCAACAAAACTAATGTGATTAATGAAGCCATCAAGAAACCACTGAACAAGTCAGAAACTTCAGGCAAAACAATGTGCATAGAAAGAAATATATTTCACTTTGTTAAAGACAGCAAGTGGTATAACTTCGCAAAAACTAATTTTTTATAATTTTTTAAATCTGCTTACAATTAAAATGTCAAAATGCTGGATGAAAGAATGGAAATGTGTTCTCAGAATTTGTTTCAGACCTGATGGAAAAAAATGAACTCTGTAAATCCATGTTAATGTTCCCAGAAGAGAGTGGCCATCGCGCTGTGGCTCTGTTGTGAGCACCACAGACCTGTAAACGCCCAAGAGCAGAAGGGCTCCCAGCTTTACTTCTTTATTTATTCCTTCTCTTCTTTTATTTATAGAAACAAAACTATAAAACATGGTACCTTCGTCTGTGTAGTAACTCTAAAACACATCTTACTGCATTTTGGACTCTCTAGATTAAGAGCTGTTTTTAGTTCTCACCTCGTACTGCTCCCTTATGTCAACGTGGTCATCAGTCCAACATGTCAACGTGGTCATCAGTCCAACATGTCAACGTGGTCATCAGTCCAACATGTCAATGTGGTCATCAGTGCAATCAATCCAACAGACCCAAAAGACTGAAAAAAATCTTGCTTTCTTTTGATAACCTGCTACATCTCTTTATCCTTATGGTGAAGGCTGTGTGTGTGTGTGTGTGTGTGTGTGTGTGTGTATGTGTGTGCGCGCACGCATGTGCATGAATATATAGTATATCATTTTTGAACATCCATTTAATTTTGGTTAGGCTAGTGTAGACAGACCATCTATGATAACTATCTGTCAGGGAATGGTTCACTGCTGAAAATGTTTGCGCACAATGACTTCAGAAATTAAAGTAGAGGAAAGCAGTTTCTCTTGGTGGCATTTGAAGGCTCCATTGTAAATGGCAGGTTAATTTCCACAGCAGCCTGCCATCACCATGAGTATTATCCCATGTGTGCAGCATAAGTGCCAGAAGTAATGCAGTATAACCCTTAATATGTTCCTGCTGCGCAATACATTTAAGGCACAGAAGAAATTGTGTTTACATTAATTGGTTCTTCTAAAAGCATCATTAGAGTGAGCTTGTGTGTATGTGGACTGCAGTCCAGCTCTTAAAGTACCGTGATATACACAGCATATTTAACCTGGATAGGAAGCGGACTAACCAGGATAGGAAGCGGACTAACCAGGATAGGATGCGGACTAACCAGGATAGGATGCGGACTAACCAGGATAGGAAGCGGACTAACCAGGATAGGAAGCGGACTAACCAGGATAGGATGCGGACTAACCAGGATAGGATGCGGA
>JABJVR010000033.1:4036400-4082250 GCA_025773905.1 Chitala chitala | reverse complement strand
ACACACACACACACACACACACACACACACACACACACACACACACACACACACACACACACACACACACACGGTTTTGTATAGCGCCTTTCAAAACAAGTTGCCTCAAAGTTCAAAATTCTAAAATTATATTTTTTTCTTCATTCACTTAAATTCAGAAAATTATAAGCAATTGCCAAGTTGATGAGAAAAAATATTAAAAAGTTGTAATGGTGTGATCCGTTTCATATCCTTATGCAGCAGTTAGTAATGGGGTTTGGGACCCCTGGGTGCAAACGGTGATTCCGGTTTGGTGTGTCACATGAGGCAGGCCTCGGCAGTCCTTTTCAATGTTTCCTGCCATTGTTCCTCAGGACGATAAGTTGCAGCTGGAGAGCCAGCTCATTCTGGCCACAGCAGAGCCCCTCTGCCTGGATCCCTCCATCTCAGTCACCTGCACTGCCAACCGCCTTCTGTATAACAAGCAGAAGATGAACACGCGCCCCATGAGGAGGTGAGAGCCCCCCCCAAATTATTTAGTCAGATTTTTTGTTCAAAAGCAATAACTGTACCCATTCCTACTGTACCATCTCGACTGCCGCAGTCATCTTGCTAGCTTGGTGTTGCCTGACTGTCCCTGTTTCTGCTTGGAGAGAGCCATGAGCAGGCAGTTAAATGGAAGCAGTGGTACTTGGTTTCCATTTGGGTACAGACCCACCCCCTCCTCGGCCTGGCAATTCCCTTCCTCTCCCTTTCAGGTGTTTTAAGAGGTATTCAAGAGCGGCACTCAACCGGCAGCAGGAAATGGCCCACTACCCACCACCCCCCCAGCTGCGGCTCTACGACTACCTGCAGAAGAGGAAGGAGCGGAAGCAGACTCCCACGATAGACCTCAAGATCTCTAAGGCTGGGAATGTAAGCACTGAGCCCCCCTCCGCTTTGTCTGGCACCCCTGAGACTTTGGGAATCTTATGATTTCTCGGTGTCCCCCCCTCCAGTGTGTGGACATGTGGAGACAGAACACCTGCCAACTGACAGCTCCTTCTGAGGTCGACGTGAGTCACATGCATTTCTTCACCTCTTCCTCTGAGTCTTCATCCTGACCCCCCCTTTCCCCCACCCATGCACCCATGATGCCTTGTGGTACCCAGGGATTTTGGGTTCACACTTGCATAATAAAAAGCATATGCACAATCAAATAATCTTTCTAACACTACTCAGAGGAGAGAGTAGCTTTTATAAATAGTTCTTATTGTCAATACTATGACTTACATTGATCACTTGGTGGTGCAAGCCAGGAACGTCGAATGAAAGACGATTTAAGATAATCCTTTATTAGTCCCACTATGGGGAACTCCAGTGTTATAGCAGCAAGGGGACAGCAAAACCGTGAGGACAAATAAATAAGAACAGTAACAGTAAAAAGAGAATCATCACACTATATATTCACAAATTCATTGAATATAAATATTATTACTTTACCTGATTGATGGTTTCTGTAAACCAGTGCCAGTTTATAGTGCCATTTTAGTGCTTTTGGCAGGTAAAGCTCCCTCCTGCCAGACAGCAGATGTATAAGCAGATGTGTAAGCCAGCTGGAATAAGTGCTTGCTTGCAATTAGACATCAGGTGAGGTTATCATTCTAGGTGGAGAAGTATGCGGTGGTGGAGAACTCCATCAAGCTGGAGGACACTCAGCCCTCCGTCTGGCCGGCACAGGTGGGCATCCTTACCTGTCAGGTTTATGGTTTTTCTTGGCTGGGAGTAGTTGTGCAGCAACCAGTGTTACACTCCAGCACCCCTGTTTTTATGGTTTATATTTAAATGTCACATGTTTTAGTAGTGGATTTTTTTGTGTGTCTGCGTGTGCGTGTGCCTCTGTGCGTGTGCCCTTGCGTGTCTGTGCGTGTGCCCTTGCGTGTCTGTGCGTGTGCCTGTGGCATAACGTGTTTTCGGATCGATGAATTCTGAGCGTTCCTGAATGCTCTTCCTCCAAAGGAGGTGAAGGACGACTATCTTTTTGAGTGCGAGGTGGGGGGTCGGATTCAGAAGACCAAGGTTACCATCTTCCAGTCCGTGGGCGACCCCCTGGTCTATGGGGAGATATACACCTCCAAGGACCTGAAGTCCGAGGACAGTGGGAGCAACCTGCATCTCATCCATCCACCGTAAGTCTGACACGTCAGTGTGCAGTACATCTACAGCACCGTTTACAGGGTAATCAGAGTCTGGTTATTTCCTTTTTGTTACAGTTTTCTAATGGGCTCGAAGATTGATGCAGACAGGTAAGTTAATGAATCCTGTTAAGTGTCTAGTGACTAAAGTTAAGTGGAATATTTAATGGGCTTGGGTACTTAGTGGTATTTATTTCAGCTTCTCAGAATTAAAGAAGCTGGTTTTAAATCATCTGGATTTAGATTCAGTGGCAGTTCAGTTAGGGGATTTATATTTCAGTGTGTTATTAGCACGGTCTTATTGATGGGGTGCTGGGCCACAGGTTCCTAAACCAGTACAAGGAGGTCTATGAGAGAGATGTGAAGTGCCCGGTGAAGATGTCCCATAACCCAGAGAGTGGAGGTGGGGCGCGGAGCCAGCCGTCCCCCGGGCTGGAGCTGGAGGTGAGGCAGAGCATCCCTGCCGGCTGTGAGTGGTGTGTGTCCCGATGACCGCTCATCACCTGTGTGTTTGGTACAGGCGGACAGCTACTCGCCACTCATACAGACGTCCGCACTAGGAAAGTCCACAAAGCACCGGCCACCACCCATCAAGCTGCCAGGCTCAGGCAGCGGCTGCTCAGGTAATCAGGCAACCGGTTTTCCCACCTGATGAAACAGCACTCAAAGGCCGAGGCCAAACTACTTGGGAAAGGATGGATTGTTGAATAAAACGTTCCCTTCTTACTCTGTCCTGTTTCATGCAAACACAAAGTTGTAGGCCTGTGTGGAGTTCGGACCGGGTCCAAAATGCCCCTCTTCTGATAGTTGCTTGGGTGCATTGTGACTTTTGCCCTTAGGTGGTGTAGGCACGCCTTACACATCACAGGCACCCAGCAGCCAGCTCAAGTGTCCGACCCCCCCGCCCTCCAAGGCTCAGTCCCTGACTCGAAAGCACTCTGTAGAGGTGGGCCAGGTGGGACTGGTTTCCCCAGCATCGCTGTCACCCATGGGTTCTTCACAGAGTGAGTATCCTGCTGCCCCACCCCCTACCCCACTGGTTTCTCAGGAGATCATTTCCTAAACCTCTTGCCATGTGTTCCCTCCAGGATCAGGGACCCCCAAGCCATCGACCCCGACGCCCACCAACACGCCCTGCTCCACACCGCATCCTGCAGACATCCAGGCAGCCACACCCTCAGTGACACCCACCCCTCCAGACGCAGCGATGTCCTCCCAGCCTGCCCTGCTGGCCCCCTTTTCCCAGCAGCAGATGGCTCTGCCGGTCATGACCATCCCCCTGTCCTCCATGGCGACTTCCATCACCACTGGCACCTCCTCCTCCCAGGTGATGGCCAACCCTGCAGGGCTTAACTTCATCAACGTGGTCGGCTCCGTGTGGTGAGTGCCCTACCCGTGTCCACAGACCAGTCTCATAGGGATGGTGAATGAGTCTCAGATGTGCTCAGTTACACAATGAGAGCTGAAGTTCGATACAGACAGAGTATTAAGTGTTTGTGTATATACTCCATACCGTTCATTTTCTCTTTAACATACGTGCGCGCGTGTGTGTGTGTGCTTGTGCAGCAGCCCACAGACCCTGATGAGCGGCTCTAACCCGATGCTAAGCTGCAGCCCCGGTGCTTTGACTCCTGGGATAAACCTGGGTGGGATACTGCCCCCTGGTGGCCTGATGCCAGGGGCACTGCCAGCCATGCAGTCTGCGGCACAAGCAGGTCTTTTTGTGATATCCTCATCAATAACCACACAAATGGTCATCTTAGATCAGGACATCCAGACTACATACACAAGATATTCTTCATCTTCACTCAGATTTGCCGTAAACCTGTTGGGGGGCTAACTTAATGTAAGACATACTGTTTGATGGACAAGGATGTTGGAAATTGTCGTCTTATTTTTAATGTAGGAAGTCCCTTTGGTCTGAACAACTCGCCAGGTCTGCGACCTTTGAACCTGCTCCAGGTATACAGATCTGCATAGCTTAGCATGTTGCCATGCTCCAGGTTTCTGTTTCCTGGTCACATGGTGTCTAAATGTATCTCCCCCCCCCAGATCCCTGCAGCCCCCCTGATCTTCAACTCCCTGCAGCAGCAGCAGCTCTCACAGTATTCTCCCCAACAGCAGACCAGCCAGTCAGCCACTCCCAGCCCCCAGCAACAGGGGGAGCCGGTGAGCATTTAAGTACAAAACTGGGGGTTCGTGTTACATGTTGCTTTCTGGTGGGGCTATACACAACCAGACATGTATGTACAACCTTACTTATAGAGAGACTTCAGTGACAGTTATCCCTTGGCTGCTCTCTGGTTCCCCCTACAGGCCGAACAGGGAGTAGCAGGTCCTGACCAGGGCTTGAGCAGCCAACAGGCTGCAGTAATAAATTTGGGAGGCTTCATGTCCCCGCAAACAACAGGTAAGATCCACACACGTTTGTTACCACCCCCTGCCCACCCCCCCAACCCACACACATCACACACAAAATGCATGCATGCACACACACACAAAACCCCTCCGAGCAAGATCCGGTTTCAGAAGGCGACCTTTCATCACGAGAGCGCCTTTGTGAGAAACGGTCTGTCCGTCCATCCGTTGGCCATGTTCGATCGCAGCCCTTCCATGCTTTCACCGCGCAGCTCGGGACCTCACAGCGCGAGACCCAACATGCTTGCGATTTACAGCTCAATGCAGTCCACCTGAGCCACAGAGCTTATTTGTACCCCTGGATGCTTCTTCATCTCCCCCCTTTAAAGCAAACACATATACATTTACAGAGTTTGCTCCAGTAAAGTACTATTACATGTATATACTAACAGGCGTGAAGGGCACTAACATACATGAAGGGCACTAACATACGTGAAGGGCACTAACATACATGAAGGGCACTAACAGAGTTGCTGCCTCCTGTTCTTTGGTGGTCCCGTAGCTCATTCCTACAAACTTGTGGATCAAATGTTTCTTTTTGTTAGTTTGTTCTTATTAACTAAGAGGTGACCTCTGACCTCCACTTCCCCTCCTTTGTGCTACACTCTGTCCTTTTGTTTCTGTTCTTCCCTTCCCCCCCTTTTTTATTTTGTTTTACCCTGACCTCTGAACCCAACTCCCTCCCTTGCCCTGTCCTCTCCTCCTCCTCCTGTGCCCCCCACCCCACCCCACCCCGTTCCTGCTCTCCCCCTCGTAGTGCTGTCCCAGCTGGGCTGTGGCCTGGACAGGCCAGGGGGGCCAAGTCTTCCGCCACCAAGGCTCCACCTCTCATCTGCCTTACAGCAGCAGTGCCAACCTCAGCTTCAAGTAATACAACACCTTCCCAGCAGCCCTCTGTCTTACAAAGCACACACACACACAGCGCACTGTGCAGCTGCGCAGCACACAGACACAAAGCTACCCAGAGCTTTACATTTCATTTCTGTCCTTAACACTAGATACTGTGTCGTTGTTAAATGTTAGCGCATTAGCTTTAACCCATACCTTTATGGAAACAGATTTTGTCAGAGCAGCTACCGTTAGCTATTCAGCACTTGACACACACTTGTCCACATGTCCACATCTGTGTAAAAACATTTTTGCCTGCGCTTTGTCACACTCTTTGAGTTGTGTCATAGACCCCACCCCCCGGCTCTTTTTTCCATTTTTGATATTAACCACCATTCGAGTAGTGTTTGTGGCTCCGTCGTGTTAGAGCACTAACCGCCTCTTGCGTGTGTGGAGGGAGTCGCCCAGTCGCGTGCGTGCAGAGGTGGGCGGTGCCTTATGGACGGCACCCTGACCACAGGATTGCCTTCCTCTTGTTGCTTCTCCTCATTCTGTCAGTGCTGAAGCCTTGCTGCGTTATCAAGGACTTTTCCTCTTATCAGTTTCATAAGAGCTCATCGGGAGGGCAGTTTGTGTACGATGTCATCCAGCCAAATATTTTTCTTGCATGATGTGTATCTTTTTTTTTCTGTCCTGCCCCGTTCATCTTTGAACCAGGAATAACCCACAGTGCCCTTGTTTGGCCACAGCCCCCGCAGCAGTAATAAATCAGGTGACCCCCCCCCCACCTTACAGTGTATGGTGTTGAGCTGGTGCTGCTGACTTACAGGGCGCTCTAGCTCCTTGGGCCAGAGAGGTGGCGTGAGCCACATTATCAGCGGACTGGAGTGAGATCAGTGGACTGTACCACAGAGAGGGGAGGACCCTCTTGTTGCAGCATTAAGGTCCCTGGGCAGTTTGCAGCTGTCGCAGACTCCCATGCCATTGGGGCTGCTTGTGTCGTCATCGTCTTGTGTTTGTTGGTGTGTGTACCTTCAAGCACCACATTATTATTATTTATTTATTTTTTTTTTTTTTCTTGCCACTTCCCCAACACGACCTCCCTTAGTTCTGCGCATCATTCCAGCTTCTACTAACCCCCCCCCTTCCCCAGGCAGTTGCACTGGACCAGCTGATGCTCCGTGGGCTCACCTTCCTTCTCCCCTCTGTCTTTTTATCTCCGCTCCAGTTGCGATTCTTACAGCACCAAACGCAGCAGCCGCCGCAGGCAGCCCAGCCGCACCCGCATTCCGCCAGCCAGCCAAGAAGTAAAAGGAAGCGCAGCACCCCACAGCCGCTGCCCAAATCGTGACGCCATTGAGATGCGGAGCAACGTTGCTATGGAAACACTCGCAACTCGGCTCAAATTTTATCTTTTATTTTCTTTAAAAGGAAAAAAAAAAATGTACATCAGCTTAATTTGGTTTTTAATGGTAAACTGGGGCCTGGAGCAGATGAAGCCCACAGCGTGCCTCCTTAGCCTCGCTGGAGGAGGACGACCAGGGACCACCTCAGAGACTCCTTCACCAAGTATCCCCTCGCTCATTCCCAGAGTCGCCCTGTCTGTGCGAAACATGCACACAGCCTGTTACACGGAGGACAGACTGTTCCACATCCGTTTATAGTGTGGATTAACAACGAAGGCAATTCTAATGAATGTTACTCTTCAGGTTGTAAATGAGTTTTTATACAGAGTGATGAAAAACCGTACCAAGTCTTTTATGAAGAGCTTACTCAGAGTAACTATGATTCATGCTTTTGGTTACAGGCCTGCTTGAGAACCAAGTGAGGGGGGTATCTGGAACCAGGAGTGGTGGGAGGGTTGAAAATTCACTCTGGTGTTTCAGTGCATGCAATGCGTAGTCAGCCCCGTTTTAATACTATTACCCTGTACCCATGGAGAATGTGTATATTCACCCACATGGCATTTACAAAGCATCTGGTCCAAGATGCAGATTTTTGTAAAAGTTGTTGGTAGTTTTATTGTGACAAAGAATATATATTGGCAGTGAAAAATACAACTTTTAGACAAAAGCAGAGGGGTTATGCTGGTTTTCCTTTCACTTCTCCGGCTCGATGCTGTTCAGGACTTTGTCGATGAGCTTGCTGACTTCGCGGTGTCTCGTCACGGCACGAGCGATGCAGTCCTGCAGCTTTTCGCCCATTAGCGGGCTTCCACCTGAGGGACAACGAGCACCATCAGGATGACTAACGACAGAGGAACCAGGCTGCAGACCTGACGTGTCCTGAGACTGCCATTACCTGTGCCTTATTAGTCTTGTTGAAACATCAAAGCAGCACGTGCCAGGGTAACTGCTCAGGCTGTACTTATTTGGGAAATTCCTTTTTTCTTACATCAGTAACTGGCATGTGTAGAGGAGAGAGCCAGCTTTTGGATGTACTGCTGGGGGAGGGGGGGCAGTGATGCAGACTAACCTGGTTTGTGCATCGCACATAGCCTGTCGTCTTCATCAGTCACCACAGTCATCATGGCCATCAAAAGGGTCTCCTCCTCTGCAGTTGGGTCAGCGATGACTATGGAGCTTTCAAAAGGGAAGTCAAACTTTAACAGATTTGTTCTGGCATATTCATTTTGTCCACTGTGAAGCAAGAGCATTAAGGTTTTGAATGGGGAGAGGGGCATGAACTCTCCCCAAGTAATGGAAAAGGCAGCTTTGGTGCCTAGTCTGGGGTTTGCATATTTTCCCAGTACACGTCTTTTGACTTCAGGTTTCCACGCACAGTTAAAAGACAAAAGGTTGAGATGATGAAATTTGGACTCTAAATCACATTTGACGAATGTTTACAACAGTTTGTGCCCTTTGTTGGGGTGGCAATCCATCTCAAACATGCCCAGGCTACTATTCATATTCTGTGTTGGAACTGGAGTTAAGACCTGACGTACTTTAAGGAAAATAGGTGAACTTGACACAAAAGCCCAGCCGAATTACGTCCTCCGGTTCTGACATCTCAGGACTTACTCATCAAACACGGCAAACGACGACCCAATGGGATGTTTGTTCACATGGAGATGGTGCAGCCTCTCTGTGTTCACCTCTGCTAGCTCCGTCTCTTTGTTAACTGTGACTTCTGGAAGTTTAACTGTAAGAAAGAGGAATGGCAAACCATTGCATATGCAAATACTCTTTCACAGTGACAAAAACGGTTTTGCCACTTTGGGCCGTGTGGCAAGCTTTACCGTTCTTCAGCGCTGCTAACAGGGCTATACTGCAGGTGTCCAACAGGTTCCCATCATAGTCCAAGCACATGATATCGCAGTACAACACCCAGCAGAGCTGAAAAGTGGAAAGGTGTAAAGACATCACTCACTGATCCCTCATCCCTACTAGCACATGAAAGTTGAGTGGTCTCCTAGTACGATGCCATACCTTTGCTTTTTTGATGCACAGATCCTCTCTCTGTATCACATTAGAGCTGTATGGTGGAAGGATTGATTTAGTCCAGCCTGCATTCACACAGGCCTAAGCAACAAAGTAATGAATGAAATCTCAAACATTCCAGACATTCAGTTCATGACCATCTAAAAACAGCAGACTAGTGGATTCAGGGTGTGCAAACAGAGATGGAATTTGTGATGTGTGAGTTAACGGTACCTTTCGATAACGTCCGCGATGAACTGGCTAGCTGTCTGCGCTTGTTCACTTGGAGGGCCTGGACGGAAACGTGAGGAGCACAGCGGCGGAAGGTCCACATTGGGAACTGCAACACCCGTCAGACAGTTAGGGTTTGTCCATGGGTGCAAAATGCACCTGTGCTAGGGAGCTCAGTGTTTTATAATCCCAGACTGTCCCTTACCAATGTAACCTTTGGTGGGCGCCTCGCTTGGTGGACATGCAAGTTCCTATAAAAACAATGGACAAAACAGTATCAAAACACAGAGTAACGTAAAAATACAGGTATATGCATGACAAACACACAAGGCACGTTTCATTTCAGGATGTAACGATTTTTGTACCCCTTTAATTCCACAGATAACTGTTGTGTTGCCTATTTTCACTAAGGCCGAACCGTCCGCGGTGGATATGGACCCTTGAACAGAAGGTGCAAGAAATTAAGTCACTTAAGGAAACGAGAATGACTTCTCGCACACTAGTATTATGTTATAATCTCAAACACTTGTTTAAAATGGTTTAAGTTGCAAGACTAATCCTGAATCTGAAAATAAATTATTTTCAAAACCATATGGAACAGCACTTAAAACCGTGTGTGTGCTCACCAATGTGTAGTGTCGTGGTTCTGAATTCCCCCAATTCCCGTCCGTCTGGACGACAGTTTTCTTTCTAGAAGAACAAATTATTACAGACATGCAGTTGATAGTCTTCTCTTATTTAGTGTTTTTTAAAAAGTATTGATGTTAATTTATAATATATATCTCGGTATAATTACCAAAGTAGTACAAAATTCCTAAGTGTTGCATAAATTGTCACCTACCAAAAACCTTCTATGATATTCCAGTGGCTCTGCAGTCCTGATGGAGGAAAACCAGAGATATGAATTTATTTGAAATTTATACGTCTTACACAGTTTAACATTAAACCTGTAGAATTTCTGTAATTACCAACATCGTATAGATATGACCATTTCTAATTAAGTGTAGAGAGATAAACCGCTATATCAACGTGACTCACTTGAATCCAGCCGCCATGATGTTTTGGTGCACCACGTGACAGCACACTGATAAACACACGCAGATTCGTCACGCACGGAATTTACATTTTTTAAGACAAAAGTATGGCTTTATCTGGTTAAAACTTGTGATTTAAGGGCTACAGCGTTCATTCAACGCTGCATTAAATGTGTTTCTAAAACTTGGGGTTTGGTACGTAAAATGAATCTTTATGCCAAAGTAGCACCAGTTTCAAGAGACGCAGATTCGGTGTGTTCTCACTCACACACACACGCGCACGCACACGCACACACGCTGTGTGTGCACTTATTTATTATTAGCAAAACTGTGATTTTACGACGTTTGTTTAATGTTGTTTATTATTAGATCAGTCCGACTAAATTGCATATTTTAACTTTGTTATATTTGAACCAATCTAGTTTTGTTTTTCGTTAATTTATTTTATTATTAACATGTGCTGACAAGACTCCAGTGGCAGTGTGGACTCCGCGCCAGTGGGGGCGATGTTTCCGGTTCTGATCTCCCCTCTCCCCCAAGGCTCCTCTTTCCCTAGTATAGGGTGATGTGTTCATGCCCGGCACTCTTCCGCATAGGTGTTTCTCTCCTAGTGGAAGGGAGGTTTAGACTCGGCTCATGCAGCGGTGTATATTCGGTCTGTCCCTTGCAGTATGTCCTCGTCCTGACACACTGTCCCCTCCTTTAAACTAAACACACAGTACAGGCTGCAGGTCGGGCTCGTCAGCTGGGTTTCACTGTGAATGGAAGATGGATTTATGCTTGTGTGAAGCAATTCAGCTGCTCAGTGCCTTGGCAGTGGTCGCTTTGGTTTTGGTGAGCCTCTATCTGGCTATGAGTAGTTGCCTTACACCCCGAGTCTTGTGCTTGTTATTAAAGGCCGACCTTATTTCCGAGCCGTCTGGTGCATTGGATGTGCACGTGTTCTGCAGTTACTGCTTATTTTAGTTCAGTTTTTATGTGGTTCTAGGCCCGTCAGTAATGGGGAGTGCATTGTGTGGCACTGCCGCGGTGATTGTCAATTAGCTCTTGCCTTTTCACTGCAGGTGTTTCTAACAGCACACTTCAGTGCCTCCAAAATGGTCAGCTTGAGCCGTCACGAAAAGGAGAAGTATTTCCTTACTGAGGATGGCAGAAAGGAGGCTTTTCCCAGTCTGCACGAAGCCTACTCACGGGAATTGTCCGTGGTGGTGCCCTCGTACAACGAAGAGCTAAGACGTGAGTCCTGTGTTTTCATTTAATACCACTGTTTTTTTTTTCCCCTTTCTAAGTATGATCCACGTTTTTTGCTGATCTGTAAAAACCCCAGTTACACGTGAAAATAAACTTCGCACAGTAATGACAGAGTTGTAGAACAGATTTAAACTGAGGAACTCAGACAATTTATACAGCACCGCTGAATACAAGTTCAGGACAAAAACCAACACCATTCCGTTTGTGCCACTAACCTACTTCTTACCAATAACAGTTGTGTTTTGGACAGTTCTGCAACAGTCGCATACAGATACTGAATACTTTCGTTTTGTCTTTTCAGTCCCTGCCATGATGGATGAAGCTATGGAGTATTTGGAGAAGAGACAGGTGAAGTGAGCCGTTTGTATAGGATGGTTAGCATTTTATTGGTTGTAAAACATGTTTTTGTTTTTTTGCCACACAAAACCCATTGTGCTTGTCCTGATTTATGTGCGAAGAGATGTTTTCATTTACGTATCCACATTATGGGGTATATGTATGTAACTGCTTTTCAGGAAGGGGACTTTTTTTTTTTTTTTAACCTCAAATTGGTATTTGTGGTGTCTGTAAATTGTATAGTTAACAGGTATTACAACCCCCCCCCCCCAGCCACAGCTTCAACCCTGCTTTTAAGTAATAACACTGTACTTTGTCCTGCTTAGCAGTGTATATAATCTTACACTGAATGGACTGTTTTGGTATGATTTGCGTGGTTGTGTGTGTCTTTCACTTTTCAATATGAGGAGATCATGCATTCACTCGTTTTAAATTGAAGCATGATGATATTGCATCGTAAAGTCCCCAAGGTGGCAGTATTGCACACTTCTTGAGTATGTGTTTCTGATTTTTTTATTTTTTTTCCCCCCACTTGTAGAAACAGCAGTCATCCTTTACTTATGAAGTCATTATAGTTGATGATGGCAGCACAGACAAGACAAGCGAGGCAAAGTATCAAAGGCTGTTTTTTATTCGTTAGTCTGTGGTGGTTGAAACATTTAAATACAAGTTGAGAAGGTTATGCTTTTCTCTTGGAGTGTTCTGAAAAGCAACAATAATTGTGACTTATGTGTTTAAGTATCTGCTGTTGTATAAAATGCAATGAAATGTGCATTTTTACACCCACACGCCCAGCATTCAATTTAAGAGTATTTATTTTCCCCACATTTCAGCTGTTTTACAGTTACTTGCATCTAATTGGGACAAACCGACTTTAAAAAAATTTATAGTTTGATTTTTACATATTCAGCAATGAATGTTATTTTATTGGCAGGTAAGTCTGCCACTTGCTTCATCTGTTGGGATGTGGGTTGTGTCACCATGATAGTTTTGTGCCTGTGTTAACCAGAATGGTCCGCTAAGGAAGGCGTGTGTCTCACAGTGGTTCTCTCACTTTTCAGGTTGCCTTAGGGTACACTAAGAAGTACGGCTCCAGTAAGGTCAGGGTGCTCACACTGGTGAAAAATCGTGGCAAGGGTGGGGCTGTAAGGATGGTGAGTGGTCAGATGTTTGAGTCATGTCCTTAATCTGCTTTCGACTGCAGCACGCCTTTAATTCTGTATTAACTGTGAAGCAGGAGCAACACACAGAATCAGTCACGTAACCATATGGTTTAGTCAGAGAATTTACTGTGCCTTGCTTTAAATAAACAAGTTTTACACTCACAATATTCCTCTGTGTGAAGCACATGTCAGGCCAAAGGCTATAAAGTTTTATCTGCATTTCATTTGTCGGGACACCGGAAATGTTACTGGCCAATGAAAGCCGTGGGGGAGGGTGGTGTGAGCAGCAGATGATGTTACTGTTTGCCTTGTGCATCCTGTACGCCGCGTGTACCGCATGTCAGCACGTAACGTGCTGTACTCCGCAGGGAGCCCTGGGCTCTCGCGGGAAGCTCATCCTGATGGCAGATGCTGATGGAGCCACAAAGTTTGCCGACATAGAGAAGGTCGAGGCCGGCCTGAAAGGCATCAGCCCCAAGCCGGTAGGGTCAGTCGCCATGTCTAGAGGTCACGCCCCCTTTCCCATCAGCCCATCTCTGTACGGATGATGTATTTCTGTCGTAATATCTGGGCTTCCTGAGAGTGACAGTGCAGAACTCGGACAGTGATTGTATGATAACGTCTGTGTCTCGCAGGAGAACATGGCCATTTCCTGCGGCTCCAGAGCTCATTTGGAAAAGGAGTCTGTGGCTCAGGTAAATCTCCTCCACTTCCGTTCATGCTGTAATTGGTCGATGTGATCATTTGTTTGCAGCCATGCGATTCCACAGTTTGCATTTGCATTAGCAGAATAACTCTCAGCACTAGGTTGTACAAACATAGTGACTTTGAGACCTTCTGTGTCTCATTGTTCACATTTTAGTACCAGATCATGTATTTGGACAAATTTCACTTTCACCTGAGACATGTGCCAAATGGGACTTCACTTTTATGACCTTTCCTCTGGCCGTACCTCTACAGCGCTCCCTTTTCCGAACATTCTTGATGTATGGGTTCCACTTCCTTGTCTGGTTCTTCTGCGTGAAGGAAATCAAGGACACCCAGTGTGGCTTCAAAATGTTCACCCGCGAGGCAGCCTTGAAAACTTTCTCGAGTCTGCACGTGGAGCGTTGGTAGGTGGCAGGAACTTGTGCAGGCATTCCCCTGCTACGACATCTGCATATGACGCAGAGGGTAGGCAACCAGAAGGTTGTTGGGTCCAGACCCATGAGACACTGTGCTCATATAAAGGTCACAATCAATACAGCTCCAGTGAAATAAGTACCTTTAAAAATGGTTTCTGTTATTGTCACTGTTAGCTAGAGTGCAGCAGAAAGGTTTTGCACATTTTTGTTAAAGAATGTGATGGATGTGGATCTTAAAGTATATGATTGATGTGGATCGACAGCACTGGTCTGATCATAGCAGTTGTGGTGATCCAGTGCTGTGATTGGGGCGGCCTGGTTCACAGATGGCTGTGAGTCTGGAGAACTGGCAGCTTTTAAAAGAGGTTTTATTTAGCTACAGGGTAGTGTGAGATCAGATTTCATTGAGCACACTCCATTGCAATTCTACCCAGCATGCCCCCCCCCGCCCCCCTGCCTGCACACCTGACAAAGAAACACAAATTTACTGCGTCACAAGCTGCCCTGCTCTCAACATTGGCATAACAGCGCTCTACCAGGAGTCATGGTCTAACCATGAAGACCCGTCACGTCTGCCCTGCAGGTGGCCTTTGGCCATAGTTCTGTGTAAATGTGGTTAACAAACTCCTTTGGGTTTAAATTTCTTTTTAGTGTTTATCGGTTTTACCGTTGTAACCAGATGGGTGTGGTTTCAAACGTGACGCAGATGTTGTGAATGTGTCTGCCCTTGTTATTACGTAACTGCATTTCAGTTGCATGCATTAGATGTATGCATTAGAGCTCATACTGTATAATCACATGTACAAATAATATAACTTACGTTTGTAATCAGTTGATCTGTCTGAGTTGTATGTGTTGGCATACCCAAGGAGATCGAATAGCTGGTCAATATGATACCGTTTGAGGATTTTTATTTATTTACCCCCCCCCCCCCACTAAAAATTTTATCGCTTTTTCAGGGCCTTTGATGTGGAGCTGCTGTACATTGCCCAGTGTTTTAAAATTCCCATAGCAGAAGTGGCTGTCAACTGGACAGAGATTGAAGGTAGGCAGTACGTAGGTGTACACAGTACATGACAGAACTAGAGGAAGTGTCTGCGCATCTGTGTATTTGTCTTCCTCATGTGTGAAGGCAGTGCATCTTGGAAGAATTACAGGTCCTTGTTGTGTTTTGGATTTATGGAACTTTATTGCAAAGGTAAAAGCAGATAACTAACTGCTCCTCCTTTAGCATTTGAGATCCTTTTCAACTGCCATGGTCACTAAGCAAAATGGTTCTTAAGTTAAAAATCACAGAAGCTGATAGCTTACGTGTGACTGGAACTGTGATTAAGCATCTACTTCAGCCTTCAACACTCAGTTTTATTTATGATTCTGCCTTGATGACGTGGATGTTTTTAGCATCTTGTACTGTTTCAAAGATGTAATTGTAATGAAACTTAAAAAAAAAAGTCAATTTTTTTTACTGTCATTTGTGCATTAGTGAATTGATTAATTTCCTGCACAGCAGGATATGTAGATGTGAAAATGTTTTGTTTCTTTTTGGGGGAACGGTGTGAAAGATCACATGGGAGAGACTTGACATACCAAACTGGATAAAGCCAAAATGCAGTGACATGGGCTACAGCGGTCAAGACAACAGGTTCCAATCCGGATGTTACTGAACTGTTTTTCCCATTTGTCCTCATAGGGTCCAAACTGGTGCCATTCTGGAGCTGGTTACAGATGGGAAGGGACCTGGTTTTCATCAGGCTCCGCTACCTGACGGGGGCCTGGAAACTGGAGTCTCCAAGAAAAGTGGAGTAAGAGGGATAGAGCTGCCTGTTCAGGCCAGCAGGGAGTCACCACCTCAATTGCAGCACCTGTGTCTCCATAGTAACGCACAGATCAGCATGGTTCATTTTCCACTTCCTGTATGTTACACATGTACAGCTATGTTCTGTAACGTTTCACTGAAGGTGTGGAAATCATACCAGATTTACAATTTTTTTTTTTTTAATATGTTAATTTTTCAGTACTTGATCAATGGAAGTAAAAAGGGTATTAAGTTTCCCTTTGTGTATGACTTTACCTACCACAGTGGTGGAGAAATTAAAAGAATATTTAAAATGCATAAAACTCTGATTTGTTCCCTGTTGAGAAAAATGTTATATACATTGGTCAGCTGCGAAGATAGACACTTCTTAGCTGTCAGGTAAAGAGTGCGTACGGAAGGTACTGCCACATATTTAACTTGGGGAGCCAGGAACCACCCTGTTAAATGTATATTTATTTATTTTTGAACTCGGTTATGCTTTTACCACGAGCCCCAGCGTCTGGTGAATTAATACGTGTGTATCGCGGCATTTTGAGGTCATCCGTTGTTTTGGTATGTGGTTGCGTAGACAAGGTGGGTACGTAGAGAATGGTATGATCTTTGTTTTGACTTATAGAGAATAAAAGCTTGTTTGTCATGCTGTTAACAGCCGTTTAAAAAAAGGGGAAAAAAAAAAAAGATGCAAAATTGCTGAGTTAGAGGCTTGTCTGATCGCCTAGCCCTTTACAGAACACACTACACTGTAGATTCCTGAGGAGAGCAAGAAGACTGCAATACCAGCAAGAAAACATTTGAGATTTGCTGATGTTTAATTTTCTGTCAAATGAAGTAAAAGAATAGTTATCCTCTATTTAAGATGCATGTGACAGAAGTTAATTTTCCTGTTATATCCATAGGCACAGTGCTGCCAAGGTTAGTTGGAATGGTTTACAGATTAACAAAGTTACACTGATTTAAGTGAAACTTTACTGTGTCCTGTAATATTGATAGGTCTATAGTTCAGAGACTAAATTTAGGGGATGCTGTCCATCTAAATTAGTAATTTGGGTTTTAAATGCGAGGTTTTCATACTTTTCCGTTTTCTTCAGCATTTGCGAGGTCTGGCGAAGACTGCAAACCTAATAATGTGCATGTTTTTGTGGCTTGTCGGCGCCCTGGGGCGTGTATCCTGTTTGTCCTCTCCTGTCTGTCTGCTTTGCCAGGAAATCGTTCTTTTTTTTTTTTTTTCTCCCCCGTCGTCCCTTCATTCCTGACCGCATCTGCGCGCTTTTGTGCTTTACTGTCATCTCCGTGCATGTGAATATTAGACCTTGCCAGGTCGCGAGGTTTGGCGCGAGCTCAGCTAAGCGAAACCAGTGCACGTGCAGTGAAATGCACGCGCGTTTGACACGATACACCTTATTCGTTGTAGAATTTCCCCGCCGTGGCCTTTCAGGAATCTTTTATTAGCCTTTGGCTGACAGTACTGCCGCTGTAGGTATTGCACGGTATGATTTTTAGAAGGGGGGAACTGAAATAAAAGCGCCCAAAATTGGAAGTATTGTTGGGCTCTTTTGCAGTTGTTCTCAACTGTGAAAATGTCAAACTCCTAGACTTTCTGTCGCCAGTTGGGTTTGCGTCATTAGCTGGACTCGTCGCTACACGCTCCGGATCGAAATGTATCCATCCGCAGTGAAAGAAGGTTTCCATGGAGATCGATAACTGTATATGTGTGATTCGTAGGAAAACGGAAACGCCGCGGCGTCTCCAGGTGGGACGGGACGCAAACAGCGCCCTGCCTGGTAGTCCAGAAAGGGACAGAACTCGGGAAAAATGTGCAACAGGTATATATAGCTGCACACGTATGAAACCAATTCAAATCAATTCATCAGAAAAAGAAAAGTGTTTTAATCCATTTATAAACTTTTTCAGGTCGTAATGTTGGGTATTTCTTGCATCGGTGGCTTAATTCAAGATTATACACTAGATTTTCAGATCGTTATACTGTAAACGGATGTAATACATTTCGGTTCATAGTTACTGTTTGTGCACACTAAACATACAAACACAGGGTTATGTAATGTTAACATAATATACGTTTATTTTAAATGATATGAGAACGAAATAAAGGTTGCCTTTACCAGTCCTAAGGCTGCAGGTTGTGTGCCTTGCCTTCCAGGTTATATGAACTGCAGTGTATATGAAAATTACCGATGTGCTGTTGACCAAGTTGTCACTGGCGGCGACTGTTTACCTTTTTGTTTTTTTTTAATTTCCACGCCGTATAATGTTTTTTTTTTTCCCAGTATACATAGTTTGACTGTCATCATGATCTTATGAAGAATTTTATGAAATCTCAGTATTTCTATTTAACAGTGTATTCACGTACCGTAGTCACAATACAATACAGGTGCTTCGTAATGCGAAAAACGTAGACGAGCCTCGCTGCCAGCGCTACGCAGAGGAGCACGCGCTCCGCGGTGCCATGGCGATAACGCTAATTAGCGGGGCCTCGCGCCCCGCCGCACGAGCGCGCGCCGCGCGTCTGCCGTCCTGGGAAAGTTCCAGCGCAGCGGATGAATTCCGCACCGAGGCGCTGAGGCTCCAGTCTGACTGACGCCGGGGTCGCGCCGCTGCTCTGGCTGCTCGCAGACACACGCTGCACACCTCCGCAGGCAGGGCGAGCAGCGCCGAGCTCCTGCCCGTCCCACAGCCGGCAGCAGCAGCAGCTGAAGGTAAGCAGGGAAAAACGTCTCGTGCTTTGTGACCGCTTCCAATCACGTGTTTTTTCTTGTCTTCAAAACGTAATACAGGTACTTTACGTCTATTTTTAAGTTAATTTTTTTCCGATCATTTTGCATATTTTTTTATATTTAATTTGGGCAGATGGTTAAGTTATGAATGCATGTATTTTTTAATTTTCTCTACGCGTTTACTTATGTTATAAATTATTCGTCTTTTTGAATAAAGACTTGAAAAAGTACACAACTTTTTCCATGCCAAACCCTGAGATGACAGCTGCATAATGATAAATAATTATCACCATTAAATAATACAGTTTATTTAACAATGCGCAGAAATGTGAAAATATTTTATACTGGCGTTTAAGAATGGTCTTGCACATATCAGATGCACATGGACACATCTCATTATATTGACACATGAAGGTGTTCAGTATTATCTGGAGAACTTCACCCTGTTGTTAGTGTGGTTCCTGGTTATCGTAAGGAAATGCGTGTGTTTGTCTTGCATGGGTGTCTAGATGGTCTTAATCACCTACTGCTTTACTATCTGAGTCCGCAGACTTGGCGACGCCAGTTTCATAAAAGAGAAAATGAGGACGGAACAAAAGTATTGATGCCGCATTGAAGTCTACGCCTGTTTTCAGTTTGTGCCAGGAAAGTCCGTCTCTCGCAATCACCGCTTGTTATTTGTGAAACAAAGCGAACCTTTTCACGGCACAGTAGTAAAATGATACGTTTTCACCTTTTTCCACCATTGTAAACGGCAGTCTGCAATATAAAACGGTTAATGTATTGTGCCACCGAGTTTATTTCTGGCACTCTTCAAAGGGTTTAACTTCTTGCAGGTTTTCGTGCGCGCGACCTTACTTAAACTTGTTTGTATATCATAACCACTTTTGTTTTAATACCGCAAAATTAGCGTTAATTTTTGTTTACTAACCACAATCGTGATGTTGGAAAGACGGTGATAAGGAGGACGCTATAGTCACCGTGCATATGATTTAGGAGGGGGTAATAACATTTAAACATTGTTGTTTAAATTGTATTGCAAGTCTTGGTCTTCTTCCTAGGAGGGAAATGGTCTGCCCTGGAGAGGGGAGTGTAGACTACGTGCTGCCTTAATTAGTGAAGGTGCGGTTGGGGAAAGTCAGTGTTGGCGAGTCTTGTTAGAGCGCAGTTGCCGTGTGCGTCCTGGAAAACTCCTGCTTTCACATCCCCTGTCCAAGGGCAGGCAGTGGGGTCTTTTAAACATGGCACTTACTCAGCCAATGTCTGATCAACCTGTGACTTCAATGACAGGATCGTTCTCTGTGGTTGGGATGGGGGCAGGCTGGGCGGGGTGCAGGGTGCCACAAAAAGGTCTCTGCAAGTCGGTTTTCCCAGCCAGAGGCACTGCAGTCGCAATGCAGTCCCGCGACAGCTGCCACTTAAGAGCCGAGCTTAGCGGCACTCTGCTTGCTTTGGTCTTTGATCTCTGACAAAAGCATGTCTTCAGTTAGGGGCTTAGCCCTCAATTAGTCTTACATGAAAAACTGTGTCCAAGTAGATCTCTGTTTACTGTATGTGTTGCGTTTTGGGTTATTACTTGTGTCTGTTTAACCTCATTGCAACGTTTAATTTGCTCCAACAGATGATGCATCTTATGTGAACATAAGGGCTGCTGAGAAAAGCACTCCCAAGCTGCCTGTGTTGGTCTCCAGCCCAGACCCCAGCAGACATCGCAGAGATCCCCGAGTGTGGAAGCCGAAATCCAGATTGGCGCGAAGCACGTTCCACGCTCATCGTCAGACAACACGCCACCCCTGCTCAGCAGTGCCCGTCCTACCCCTGCTCAGCAGTGCCCGTCCTACCCCATGCATTCCACCACCTCTATCACCTCCCTGTTCTCTTTCACCAGCCCGGCAGTGAAGCGGCTGCTGGGCTGGAAGCAGGGCGACGAGGAAGAGAAGTGGGCCGAGAAGGCGGTGGACTCCCTGGTGAAGAAGCTGAAGAAGAAGAAGGGCGCCATGGAGGAGCTGGAGAAGGCCCTGAGCTGCCCGGGCCAGCCCAGCAAATGCGTGACCATCCCGCGCTCGCTGGACGGCCGGCTCCAGGTGTCCCACCGCAAGGGCCTGCCACACGTCATTTACTGCCGCGTGTGGCGCTGGCCCGACCTGCAGTCCCACCACGAGCTCAAAGCGTTAGACTGCTGCGAGTTCCCCTTCGGCTCCAAGCAGAAGGATATCTGTATCAACCCCTACCACTACCGGCGAGTGGAGACGCCAGGTAGTCTGTGGGGGGTCTCTGGTGTCCCACTATGTTACAAAGGCACCTATCTCTTCAGATTTCACACAAGGTGTCAGTCGCAGTGTGCCCCCAGATTTAGCGGTTTATCTGCCCATCTGACATGTTTATCCAAAGAAATGTAAAGTTGTACAGAGTCTTTTACTAGAGAAAACTAAAGCATATTTGGACTGAAACTACCAACTTTCAGGTTATAAATCTTTGATCTTAACTGGCATGTTATGTGTTACAGCTACTCAGATCAGCATGGGATAAAATCTCATTGTAGGGTCTCAAACTTATAAATGTTCACTCTGCCTAAAGCCTTTGTAGGTCCCTGAATGACAAAGCCGGTGAGTGTCAGGTTGTTTCACCCCTGTTCTCAGTGCTGCCCCCTGTGCTGGTGCCCCGCCACAGCGAGTTCAACCCACAGCACAGTTTGCTGGCCAAGTTTCGCAGCGCCTCTCTGCACAGCGAGCCCCTGATGCCCCAGAATGCCACCTACCCGGATTCCTTCCCCCCGCTGCCCTGCGCTGCCTACTCCAACTCTCCCGGAGGCTCACTCACGCAGTCTCCCAACACCATCAGTTACCCCAACTCTCCCGGGAGCGTTGTTGAGCCAGCGAGCCCTTACCAAGTCGCAGGTGCGTGGCCAAGGAGGAGAGCAGTGTGTGTTCATGAATGTATCTGTCACCCAACATCCTTCTCACTACGTCATGCTGAATCACTCAAGTCCTCACCAGCACATTTTGCTGGGATGACTGTGCTTGATTGGGTGAGGATGCTTGTTCTGTGTGAGGGATGCTTAATGGATGTGGTGGGAGGTGCTGAGATTTAGGGTCACAGTTCACGGTTGGTATCAAAAATGCCACTCCCAAGTATCCATTGTCACCATGTCATGCCCAAACAGCTGAGACGCCACCTCCACCATACAGCGTGACAGACACTCCTGAGGACGTGAAGCCAAGTGACTCCAGCAGCTGCAGCAAGCTCATCTTCTCAGCTCCTCACAGAGGTGGGGTCTTTTCTAGCAGCTGTTTGGTTGCCGTGGCAATACCAACCATTGTTCTGTAGCTTCTGCCAGTGAGAACCAAACCCTTGGAAGTCTTGGAAAGGTTCCATACATGATAGATGTACAGTATGTGTATATGTAGGTGTGCATAATTAGTATTTTTAGTGCCAGTCAAGTATCAGACTCAGGGACTGTTTATGTCCCCTTTAGGATGATTCTATAACCTTTGACCTTTTGGCCTACAGACCTCCGACCAGTATGTTACGAGGAGCCGGAGTACTGGTGCTCAGTGGCGTACTATGAGCTCAACAACCGGGTGGGAGAAACCTTCCACGCTTCTTCCCGAAGCATTCTAGTTGATGGATTTACGGACCCCTCCAACAACAAAAACCGCTTCTGTCTCGGTCTGCTGTCCAATGTTAACCGCAACTCCACGATTGAGCACACGCGCAGACACATTGGCAAAGGTGGGGCCCCTCTTCTGTCTTCTGTCTTTCCTCTGGGTGTATAGAAAGGAAGGGCAAGAAGGGTGAGGGACAGGTAACGGCATCCACCAAAAAAAAAAAACATCTGAGGAGTAGGGACCTCCTGACCCTCTTAATGTTTGCTTTGCTCAAAGGGGTTGGACCTTGGTTGCTGTTCCATCAGTTCTAGAAGGTTGGCGAGCAGCAGGGGTGGGGGGGGGGCATGACGACCGTGTGACAGCATAATTCACAGAGGTCTGCAAGGAATGGGAAAGTTTGCTGTCTGTCTGCTTGTCTGGGCCTTTTTAATACAACGAAGGTGCGCACAATGATCGCCAATGGCCACCGGTTCACAAACATACCAGTTTAACCTAAAGCCTTCATTTTAAAAAGTAGATGCCGATTATATATATTCTGGCTTTTCCACTCTGGGGAAAAAAAAGTGACTAGTACCTGGTTTTATAAGTAAATCTGTCAAAGCCATGAAATCACCCAGCTGGGTTTCCACTATCATCTTTAATGGCCGGATAGCTGGCTTCAACACCACTTTAAATAGTTATCACCGGTCAGGTCAGCACTGGGAACATTTCTGCTGCACCTTTCAGCTGAGACTTCATGTGTAACTGATTTTGTTTTGAACTGTAAGTGTTAAACGTAGCCTGTTAGTGCAAGTGAAGCAACACGTCTCAATCCCAAACCTGTTTGGTTTCACTTGTGTGAACTGATTAAGGAAATAAATTTAACCTTTATTAAGGATTTCCAGTAAGATCAAATAGATGTGCAGAAATATGAATACATGTTTTAGTACATATTGTTGTGAAACCAAAATATTGGAGTAGAAACTTCATGTTTCTTTGCTGACGAGCTGTGTTTTCCCAAAGGCGTGCACCTGTACTACGTGGGCGGAGAGGTCTACGCCGAGTGCCTGAGTGACAGCAGCATCTTCGTCCAGAGCCGCAACTGCAACTACCAGCACGGCTTCCACCCCACCACCGTGTGCAAGATCCCCAGCGGCTGCAGCCTCAAGATCTTCAACAACCAGCTGTTCGCCCAGCTGTTGTCGCAGTCCGTGAACCATGGCTTTGAGGTTGTCTACGAGCTCACCAAGATGTGCACCATCCGCATGAGCTTCGTCAAGGTGAGAAGAAGGGGCGGGGCAACGCCAACGCTCTGCAGGTTTGCGCCAGTAAAGACGGAGTTATAGGGGGATCTGGAACTTTAAGGCCAGTTTTAAATAAGTGTTGAGTATTGCGCTAAGCTGAACATTGATTGTTATATATAGGGTGCTGAGCGTTGACTCCCAACCTCACGTCACGCCACCCTGAACATCGCAGGTTTGCCAGTTTTCTGTCATCGATGCTGTGCTTGAAGTTCAACCAAATTCAAAAAAGTGAATGTTTGGCAAACATCAGCAGTCACAAATTTCAGGTTAGGGAAAACAGGTCATATATCCAGCATAGAACTTTAGCATGTGGGAGATTAGTTTCATCGCAGCGAATAGGCAACCATTAAATCAGCTCTTGGTTAAGTGTCACTGCTCAGCAACGCCACTCCGTACAAGAACAGAGCGCTGATGCTGAGCTGGGTGGAATACCCAGCGCTTATCATACAGCCTACAACAGATCAACCTATGGAGCAGAAAGGTTAAAGGGTCAACAATCCGTACGTGGCAGTCTGCCTTTGTACTGCTGACAGCCTCAACAAAGTCTTTAATCCCAGTGGTTTTCCAAATTTATAAAGGTTATTCTCTAAAAGCCCCTTAATATAAATGTGTATACTAATTACTTTTGTTTATGAGTACTGTGGTTTTGGAGGGGCACTCTACAGACATCACAGGGTCTTTGGGCCATTACCCCACATCCATCTGAAAGGTTTTGCCTCTGTCTCACTCCTTACTATCAGATGACAGAAGCATTCCTACCTAGTTCAGGCTGACCAATGACAAGGACAAATCGCGGCACAGAGCGCAGCGTCACGATCGTCCGAGGGCTCAAATAGAATCTCTACTTCATGTTGCTGTGGTAACAGGATACGCTGGCATCCTAACCCCCGGGTGCGCACGCTGATCTGAGAGTGCGCCAAGGCACACGGGGGCCGCTCTAACGGCGCAGGCGGTCTCCGGTTACCGTGCTCACGCCGCAGGCCCTCCGATGGGATGGCTGTGTCCCACTCGCTGGCTTTGCTGTGTGTTGGCTCTGCTCATATACCCCCCCCCTTAGAGACACCAAAGTACCTATCACGGAAAACTGGGATCACGGCAATAGTCAATACCAATATGGACTAGATGTTTTTCAGAAGACACAAGTTTGGTTTGGTCAGTGCAGGCTGACGGTGTCACCCCCTCCACCCCACATCCTCTCTGCAGGGTTGGGGTGCGGAGTACCACCGACAGGACGTCACCAGTACCCCCTGCTGGATCGAGATCCACCTGCACGGCCCGCTTCAGTGGCTGGACAAGGTTTTGACCCAGATGGGCTCCCCACACAACCCAATCTCCTCTGTGTCCTAATACTGAGCCTGGAGGAGTTCTGACAGGAGCTCGGACACAATGAGATGACAGTACCCACCACTTTACCATCTTTAACAGACAGAAGGAAATCACGATCGGTTAAAAAAAAAAAACGCTTTTACAGCACCTGTGAGCTCGATCACCTGTCATAACTGCAGATGTGTTTAGGACAGTTGGCATAAATTGCTGATGGGTATTACTGAATAGTCAGTGACACAACACTAAGAATGGAATTTACACATAGGGTACTAATAGCATCTAGTTCTTGGTCATTTAATTTCATCTACAGCTAGTGAGTGCAACATGTATCCTAAACATATTAACCAGTCCTTTGAGGTATTTTATGTGAAGTAACTTTTGTTTGGTGGTCTTTATTAAACATGCATTTAGCTATTTAGCCTTCTATGCCGGAGTTTGTTTTCAGATGTTCAGTAAGCGTGCGTGTCTGAAACATCCGTCTTCACAGTAGTGTAGAGGAGATGTGGACAGCCAGCAGAGGGTGCTCCCGCGTCTGCTCACAAGGTGCACTTCAACATGTGGTGACATGTTTACACACTGCTGTCACTGACAGCTTTTCACCTTGGAGTCAGTTTGTGTTCTGCACCCACAACATGTCCACCTCTGAGACCAGGAGAGCAGTGGGAATTCTAGTATCCAGCCGCTAGAATTATGCTGCTTTTCAGTTAATATCTCTTGGTGCAATTTGAGCAATTGGTCACCTCATCTTGAGTTCTAACTTCAAGACTGACACAAGTCAAAATGACAAAACCTCATGGAAAGATGTTTGCAGGATGGAATTCCCCATCCACACTGTACTGGGAGAGTACTTTTTAACTGGATGGCCAGAGTATGGAGCTGTATAGGACACCCTCACCTGGCCACACCTCACACTGTGCTTCACTTATCGTGTAAATTAAAAGCTTTACTGTATGTTACCGTTACTTTTGTTTGTCTCCGATTCCATTTTCCTTCTTGAGATGCTTCCAGGTGTAGGTTGGTTTTTAGATCTTACGATATGGGTGAATTAAACGTGAAATGCTTTCAGTCTGCCTTTTTATAGGAAATTACAGATGCCTAAGTCTGGAAGCTGAATCATGTCAACTGGACTTCTTTATAGGAATATTTCACTGCTCATGTTCACTTAGAAGCCCAGCTGACATGATTCATCTTCCAGACAGATCCACCTGGATGACTGAGAGTCTTCATTGACACAGACGCCTCAGGTTTCTGAACCCTGCAGTGGTCAGCAGGATCGTTTCCAGGCTCAAAACACACACATGCTGTACACAAACTCATAGTTTATTGGACATCCCTGAATGTAACAAGTTCACTGGAATCCATGCTTTGTATTGGGAACACACAAATGGTCTTAATGATAAGTTCATAGTCATATTTCTCTGATTACAAGTAACCATTCACCTTGTATGCTTGCGTCCATCTTCAGTTTGCATAGGAGAGAGGCTAACGAGGTCAGTCAATGGCCAGTTAGCTGGTGGGATTCCTGGGTATTTTTCAATGACTGGCTTGTTTATTCCAGACAGGAGTAACAGATTAACCAATGGGACACATTAAACCAGTCTGTAATTTGAATAACAATGAGGAAGGTCACCACACCGTAAACCTGTTCTTCCAACAGTACTATACACAGGTGGACACTGAATATTCACTAAATGTTTCTAAGATCTGCAATGTACAGCATTTCAAAACACTTCATATGTGATTTTTGTTTTTTTTTGAGGAAAAACATCACCTCATAAAAATGTAGAACGATATATATATATATATTTTTTATAAAAAGTCATTCTTGCTAATGGAACAATTCTTTTTAAATGCCAGGAACTACACACACATTTTACTACATGCAGGTTAGCTGCTGACCTTTCCCCCCATATTTTTCTGAAAATGTTTTTATAATTCTGGAGATAAACACTAATACCAACTCAAACATACTGACCTGGGCAGCAAATCTGAAACAATAAAACTTTTAAATAATGCAAATAAAACCATTTTAAAATACACAACACAGCACAGCTGATGTCACAGTGACAACACACAATGCCAGGCCTCCACAGTCTCTCTCTCTCTCACACACGCACACACGCAGGATTGGCACCAAGGCAGCTCAGACTTGCTTTAGCAAAGCGAACTGCTTACATCAGCAACATACGAATCGGGAGCTTCTGGGGAGCAGAGCAGCCCAAATCACAGGAGAGTTCGATGTTCTTATACCCACATGGCTATTAGCACGCACAGGGATTCAGCTTTAGGCCAGACAAACTCTAGAGTAACCAACAAGTGGGTTAAACCAAACCACGCTGCACCATGTGGCAGCTCTTGAAGACTCATCCCTCTTGTATTCTGCAAGCACATTTACTGTGCAACTCAGCAAGGACCCAACTCATCAGACCAGCAGTGAGACGGCTCGAACTAGAAACAGGATCCTATTTTGGAAGACACATACTAACATTTTTCTGTTTAAAGCTCTCCTCCACTGATCCCACTTGTAATTGATCTGGAGTTCACATAGGTCTAAAAGGAACATCCTACACCAGAATGAACACACATACCTGCCTTATTCAGCTCTTAGCTCTCAGCAGGTGAATGTACTCACCCAGAAAGGTAAGTTAGCGTGGTGCTGCGATGACCAGAGGCTTTGAGGCCCACAGTAGACAGAAGCATCATAAATGTTCACCGAATGGCTTAACCCACTTCCTTTTAGGTGACCTCTTGGGCTACCATTGAGTGAAATTCAAGCATCAGGTTTGCCAGAATGCAGGTCCTGCCCTCCCTGAGTTTCAAAGCCTGGCCTCCTAGTGCTGCGATCTGGGGATCCGACTGTCCTCGCCACATGTCAGCAGCTCTGGTGCTGCTGCTGTGCTCCTCTGCTCTTCTGGTTCAACAGGAGTCGTCTCTGCTGTTGCTGAAGGAAACTGACCACCTCTGGGCTCCTCAGGAGAGACTGCCAAGCACACAGTACAGTCAGGCAAGCCAGAGCGTACAAGGAGTACGGCATTTCTATACATGTCAAAACTACATGCATATACACAAACACGTTAACATTCACACTTCACCCATGGTTCCAACACGCTGAAGATTATGTTGTGTTTATACTGTGTAGGCATATTAACTTTAAGATGCATGTGTGATGTTCACTGCCACCTGACTTTCTTTGGAAAATAGGTAATGGTGACACGCTGACCTAGCTCAGCACGCAGCTGTTTGAACACACAAGTGGAACTCACCAATCTTTTTTGGTTGAGGACCTGCTCGATGAGGGAAGGCCTCGCAGGGCGGTCTCCCAGCCTGTCCCCCAGCCGCTGCTTTGTCACAGACACCGGACGCTCTTCTGAGTTTTCCTGTGCACAACACATCACCGAGAATCTCTTGCAAAGTCCGTTTTAACACTCAACGATGTAATAATGCATGAAGAATAGCTACACGCTTTGCTTTCCATTAAATAACACACTGTTAGCTAAAAAAACCATGTTCTAATCTGAGATACCCTTACGAGAGTCGTTGTGAGGACTTGAGTCTGATGAGTCCCCCTGGGCGACAGGGGGTCTTGAGCTCAGCGATATAATTCTCCTGTCTTGTATCACTGCGGGTGTTTTATGTGCAAAGGTAAGTGAATCACTACTGGTTGAGTACACATGTCATAAGTGTTGGATGTTTTTGTGGGTGTGTGCTTTAGTGCTTCACAAGTTTTGGAGGACTGTTTAAAACTCATTTTTTTAGTCATTTGGAGTATTAAAATGTCACTTTTAACTATTTACTGTCATCAGGCACAGCCACAGATCTTTAAACATGTTAAAGGTCGAGTTGAGAAAGCAAAGGATTTTAGACTGGTTTCAGAATGTGTCTTTTCCATTGTATTATATTACTGTATTTGTAATCCTTCTCCTGTACTGTATTACTGTTGTCTCTATTGCATTTTATTCATTACTGTATTTTATTTACTATTATTGTTGTTGTAAATAAAAATTTATTATTCCAGGACGATGAGGGATGGATACCCAGTAGTGAATTCACTCTGGAGAGATCTTTCTGACCTTACAACTAAAATGTCACGTGCAAATTCACTCTTACGTCTAACTTCCCACTCGACATCGCCTGGTCACTTTTCTTCTTCTTGTATTTGTCCTTGTACATTTTGTTTCGGTGCTTCTTGCACATCCAGGGCTTCCTCTGCTTGGCCACCTGCGTCGTGGTCTCGGCGCAGCCCCCGTACGTGCACGTCTTGGTGACGTTCTCGCTGTCCCCGAAACTCTCCTCGTCGTTGAGCTCCTCCGGGCTGCCGGCGCCGTCCCTGGCATCCGAGGCGTCGGGCACGTCGCTCTCCTCGCCGGGGTCCTCCGCGTCGTACTGCGGCGTCGCCGCCTCCCTGCTCTCCAGCCCTCCGCTGTTGTCCATGAAGTAAGTATGCCCGTCCTTGCAGAATAACACGGAAACCTTGTTTGCTGTCGAAGCGGAGTTTTCCTCCTCGTTCATTGTCGAGTAAATAAATTACTTTAAAACAGAAAGTGCGGACAGCTGAGACGTCGCGTGTCGCTCCGCTTCAAAACAAAGGCGCTAGAGCCCAGCAGCTTCAAGAGCGACTCACGCGTAGCCCAGCAGTCCTGTTCTGCGATGCTTCCCCCTACTGGCGATTCTGGGTAATGTTACAAATTATATTTACATTTATTAGTTTCGCTGACGCTTTTATCCAATAAAACTTAAAACATTTCACACACGTTACAACGATATTGGTTCTCTGCATTTAACCCACCCCCTATGAGGGGAGCAATGGGCAGCCACATGCAGTTCCTGGAGAGCTAGTGTTTGGGTGTCTTGTTTAGGGACACACTGTGGAACTGGGCTGGGATTTGAACCAGGAGACTTCTGCATCCCAGTCTGATGTTCTACCCATTGTGGTGCCCAGGGAGCTAGTTCATCTTACACACCTCTCAGAAGGTGGACATATCTGCTCCTGACTCCTTCCACTGCTGTTACGTTTGGGATGTTAATCAGCATGACTAGTCCTACCTAGCCATGGCCTAGTGCCTCAATGTGTAGATACTTGAGTAAAGCCAGGTGATGACAGCACCCTTTCCTAACTCCTTCCCTCTGGCTGCCCAGTCTACTTCTGGCTGAGGGGGCGATTTGGCTGTTGTGTTTAAAACATTTTCAATTGTAAACTGATATCTTCGGAAATTCAGGTGTCCATTATTATAATTATAATATTATAATTTGTCATTTAGCAGACGCTTTTATCCAAAGCGACTTACAACATTTCATATGCATGTTACAATGAGCTGGCGCTGGGTGTCTTGCTCAAGGACAAATTAGTAGGCCTTCATGGTACTGTGCTAGATTGGTTTAACTCTTATCTGATGAATATGAGCTTTTCTGTGATGTGTGATGGTGCTTCATCATCTCGCACTCCCCTGTCTTGTTGGATACCCCAGGGTTCGATACTCGGCCCTCTTGCATTTTCCTTGTATATGTTACCTCTTTCCTTTCACTGTTATGCAGATGAAGTTCAGTTGTACTTGTCTTTGAGACTGGGAACCTCTAATCCGTTACAGTAATTGACTGTTTGTTTAAAGGAGATTAAATGTTGGTTGTCTCTGAATTTTTTATTTCTGAATAAGAGTGGATCTGAATTTATTATTTTAGGTGGAAGTGGTGCACTGAATAGCTCTTATTCTACTCTAGGGGGATTATCTTCTAATTTTATAACAGATGTTAAAAATCTGGGTGTGATTTTTGATTCAGATTTGCATTTTGACAAGCAAATCAATTCAGTTGTTAGGACAAGCTTTTTCCAACTCCATTTATTAGTTCTAGATTTGATTATTGCAATGCACTGTATATAGGAATTAACCAGTCTGCCCTCCACCGTCTTCAACTAGTCAAAACGCTGAGGTGATGGCGCATTTGCTGTGGCTGCACCCACATTAGGGAATGCCTTACCATCTCATCTGTGCTCTGTAACTGTGTTCTCCCTTTTCAAAATCAAACTAATAATTTTAATTCACTCAGGCTTTTCACATTTTTCAAACTTTTATTATATATTTTGTAATATCTTAGTTTTTTGTCATTTTTGTCATTTTGCGTTTTGTGTGTGTGTGTGTGTGTGTGTGTGTGTGTGTGTTTATGCTTTATAGAGTACCTAGGGCAACTTTGTGGTTATTAGGCTGTATATAAATAAAGGTTGATTTGATTTCAGTTAGTAAATGTAAGGCCTTGTAAATCGATCTGGTTCAGTTACACAGACAGGAAAAAGACACTTTCGGTTAGGTGTACAACTGGGAATCCCGGATAGCACACGACTAAGCGGTATCACAAAACTGAAAACTTACTGTTTGACCACCGTAGGTCACCGCAGAACGATTTCACACATCAGTGACGATTTTATGCAACTAATTTCAAGTCGTAATTGACTATCGGTTTCTATAGAAGCATTAGACTGCTGCTCAGTCTCGTCAGCGCGTACTCCGAGAATACATTGATGTCGAATGGTTGGGTTTAATTAGTTATTGGCTCCGTGTTACGAAGGTGGGCGCTAGACATACTAAAATCTTGTAAACAAATCATTTTAAAACCAGTACTATATATAGAAAGTCCAAGTACGTCTACAAGGAATAGGAGCTACTGGTGGGAAATTTATTATTATTGCATAATCCTACAAAGGCTCTGCACTGAATATCAGCGAGCACAAACCGGTCACACCACAGTGCACTTTCCCTTGCGTATTTATTTTTCTACTCCTCTTTGAGGACACTTTTCCATTTTATGCTGCGGGAACTGGGTATTCCCACCGGGCCTCGGTGTCAGAATGTTTCGCATGGAAACACCTGGAACAGTGACGGGTAACCGCTGTGGCCACTGCTGGCTCGGCTCTACGTACAGCGCTGCTCTTTCTATTGTTTTGTGGTGTCTGCTCGAAGCGACCCCCAACTACAAAGCCGCACCCATATACGATGATAATAATGCGGCCTGGGGGCTCAATAGGTAATTCATCAGGCTGGGATATCTCCCGGCTCGAATCTCAGCACAGCCAGGTGTGTCTTTGAGCAAGAGAGAAAAAATTAAAAAAAAAAAAACTCAGCGCTGCCCACTGCTCCCCTCAGGGGTTGGGTTAAATGCATGGAAGTAATTTCTCTGGGGTTAATAAAGTACAATACAATAAAATTAATATAAGGAACTTTTGCATATGCAAAATTATGCTTACGAAAACGACTGAAGGTATCGCTTATGTTGTTTTGATTATATGAAAACATAATTACATAATCATGACGTCCCACCGTGGGGTTACCTCCTGTGTGAGTGCTGAGAGATCGTTTTCTGGATAAATGTTTGTCGTCGTAAGTGGGCCCGCTTACACATTTATTTTCCCAAATCGTTTAACGTGCCCCTTTTCCATGAGTGCTGGAGTATGTCGAGCATGTCATCAACACCCTGCAAGCTTATGGGATTACAGACAAAAGGACTGCTGTGTAGATAGTGTCTTTAATTTTCTCCAGTGGAAGATTAAATCTGCCTCATTTGTTGTGCCTATACTCCTGGGAAACCAGAATGGGGTCTTATGCAATTCCACTAACTGTTTGTTCAAAATTGGAGACCTTGTTTATGCAATCAAGAAAAAAATGAATTCAATACGGTATCCATTATTTATAAGCTTTAAAATTTTGCTTTAAAGACGTTAAATGCCAAATAACATTGTGCAGACGGAGCGCAGCTCGCGAATGACGTGGTCCGCTATTCTGCGGCAGCGCTGAAGATCATTTCTGCTGCGCTTTAACGTTTCCTGTTCAGACACTGTAGATGTATTTCTATCTAGATTTCTAATGAGACTGAAACTGTCATTGTGTTCTTTGTATCGTATGGCTAGACTCAAAATTGTACATCCATCCATTCTTTGTACCGCTTATCCAATTCAGGGTCGTGGAGAACACTGTACATTGTTTAAAATAAATCCACTGTATAGTACAATTAAAAATGTCAGTAATGATGTTTACGGTATAAATAAATAAATAAAAATGAATTTAAAAAAACGTGTATTTCAAAGATCATGACCGTATTCCTAATTTATGAACAATAACATATTAAAGATGTCTTTTTTACTATATGGGATATAGGATGCATGTTTTGTCTTAGGTTTCATATTGGTATTGAAATTACCTGTTAAGTGAAACCGGACTGCCCGTCCACTTCTTCATGTCAGATAAAATGACGTTGAGTATAATGTATTATTTAATTACCTAATTTCGCGCAAATTGTGTAATGGGTGAAACTACAGTCATCTCTGCTGTGACCGGAGATGTTATCATGTTACCTCCTCATTTCCTGAAAGTATCGTACCTTGTGGACTCGCAAGCCTGTGCTATCTTTGCGTGATCCAAAGTATTTTACATCACGACATCTGTTTTGAAATTTTATATACGTTAAGGGTTTGTTGCTGGTAAACAAATTAAGTTTACTGAACGAAAATAGTGTATTCACTCTGCAGAGATCTTTCTGACCGGTGGGGGGGGGGGGGAGAAGAAATTTACAGAGTGAAATTTCCTAATGAATTCGGACCATCTCCGAAACCAGTTCGAACGTATTTACAAGGTTAAGTCATCGTTGTTCTGTAACGTCACCTGTGTGTAACTCGTCGTTTTACACCACTGCGCCGTTTCCTGAGAGTAAGTAAAATCGAAAAAGTCACTGCCTCGTCATCTGATTTTCATTCATAACGGGAAAAAGGATACATGATTGGACAACCTGGATACAGGCAAACTCAGAGCATCATATGTCGTGTTCAGATACTTCCATCACGAGGCAATTCCATAATCTCGTACAATACTGTCAGTAATTAGTGTTCTTATTATGAATTGTCATGACTGGTCTGAACCCATGCGATGACTTATCGTCTCTTTTAATTGATCGACATGTATTTAGTACATAAAGTGTATAAATATTTATTTATACACTTTACGGACGTAATGAAATCGTAAAGTTTCATTCTGTCGCATTGTTATTAACGCCTACATTAGAAAAAAATCCCAAAATTACAAAGTTTGCAGCTCTATTGCGTTTTATTATTGCTATTCTTAATTATTTTGAAATTCTAATGTCTGACTTCCTTTCAGTTACTTATTTCTAATTTGTATCCTCTCTATTAAATGACAAATTGAACTTCAGTCCATTAAGGCAGGTTACGATTTATGTGAACCCCGTTGCCAGTGACGTCCCTGGGGGGTGCCAGTGGGGCTCCGACACCAGCTCCCTGCATCTGCGTCATGGATGATTATTTCTATTCCACCAAGTCCCACAGGTGGGAACAGTTATGCGTTTATCCAGGGAGTGAGCTGGGGTTTTCACGCGTTTAATTTTCTGCTTCAGACAAATAAGATATAAATGTGAAAAGTCAGTACTATTCCCCAAGCAGTTATCGTTATAGCCTTTATCTGTACTTCGATACAGAGGCGGAACATAATGTTCAGACTTACTGTGGTGCAGGTTAAAACTTCCAAGGTCCCCGTGTGCTGAGGGACTTCAAACGTACCTTGCCGCATCCCACTGGGATTTCGATTAGTTTGATATTTTGCATGAAAACCTTGCTTTAATTTACCTAAATTATAATGCCACATATACAGAGCGTCTCGTTATGAATGCAGCATGAACATATAAGATTTAAGTTTAATAGGTTTATTTTTTATTTGTTAGAACAATTATGGAGGCATATAGTCTACAACACGTGATTTGCATCCATGGCCTCTGACAGTCCATGCAGTCTCCTCCTCCAGGATGTGTTGTCATTTCAAATTGGCCTTTCATGACGCAACACAAAGGCTTCTTAAATTAGTTTATTTAATGTGTCACTTTATAAATATGGAGTCCTGGCCCAGTTTTGTATTTGGCTGTTAGTCCTAGAAAATGTGGATTACTACTGTTTTGCCAAACAAGGCAGAGATGACGTTTGGCACAAATCTCTTCAGAGATTAAGCCATGATTTCCGTTTCTAGAACAAAGGACAGACATCAGTTCCAAAAACTGGAAAGAACCCACAGCAAATGTAAAAACAATGCTATAACTTACATTGGTTTTTGGTTAGATCAGAAACTATGATGATGGCATGAAATACAAAGTCTGCAGACAGAGGATATTTAACTCCCCCCCTCCAACAATTTTATTAATCCCAAAGGGAAATTAGTCAGGTATCTGCATTTAACGCATCTCCTGAGGGAAACAGCAGAGAGCTGTTATTCAGTGCCCAGGGTGCTAGCTTTGGGTGTCTTGCTGGGGTAGGATTCAAATTTATCAAAAAAGAAAAAGAACAGCACCCTCTACACCAAGAATTTTTAATACGGAGGAATTATAGCATATAGAGAGTGCTGTCCTTTTTCTTTTTTGATAAATTTGATTTTTTTTGGGGGGGGGGGGTTCAGCACCCTTATCTGTACACTCACATTGAGCATGCACTATTGTAATAAAAATTGGGGTGGGATTCAAACAAGAAGACGTCTGCATCCCATCCTGATGTACTACCCACTCAGCCACCAGCCACCAGCCACCTAGAGGCTTAAAGAGACTAACTCAAAAACATGCAAATGATTTTCTGCCTATTCTGCACCTCCGTTGCTGTTGGCCAAAAAATTTAACTGAAAAATTTATCTTGAATGCAATTTATAGGAAAGCCTGTTGGTCAGTTAAGGTGGATATGAATGTCATTTTGGCCTGCTGCTTCTGTTGTAATTGCATTAATATGTTCGACTGAGATGTTCATATCAAGTATAGGCATGATAAGGTTTCCTTTACAGAGAGCCCCTTTCATTCATACACATGACTTTCTTTGAGATTTCACTAATGTGGGATTTGCAGTTCAGTTTATCAGCAGCAAAATGAAATTATAAATGAATTAATTCCACATCCTAGGGCATGGAGTAGCTAAATTAGTGTTTAAATTATCTGCAGCCTCTTCCTAAATTAACTACTTAACTCTCTCCATTGCCTCAAAAACTCATTTCACCACTGTAATGCAAAGTTCAAGAAGTCTGAATAAATTTAAGCTTGTCTTTCAAAAGTTGTTAAAAAGTGAGAAGTGAAGAGCCTCTCAGGTGTGGCAAGGTGCCATCAGGTGCCATGAGAAAACCCAGCGGGTGGCATTTCCCGAAGATGTTGCCCAGCAGAGGTGCCATCTGCTGTACTGCTCACTGCCCTCTCGGCATCCGGCTGCCCAGCAGCTTTTCCATAACGATGTTCCTGAATGCGGTGCTGAGTTTGCAGGGTAGAAACTGTTTCCAAGCCCAGACTATACTCCCCACAGGTCCACACTTGGGGGTGCCTCTGTCCGATCCTCACCTGTGCATCTCGACAACATGGCGCCCTTTAAGTTTTTCCTTCTCTCCAGCCATCATTTACAAGCTGTGAGTGTTCCCAGAGGGAAAACACAGTACCTAAAAAAAGCACAGGTGCAGAGCAAAGTCTGTTTTCCAACCAAAACTTAACTGATAAATCAGCTTCATTATGTTAATCACTACATTGTGTGAGTGACATTGACTCATTTCAAAAACGTGTATATAATTTCATAATGCCATCTAAATTCTCTAGTATTGCACGTGCTGGACATATTACAATGGGTGCTCTGTGGTGTCACTTACCTGGTAAATTTAATCACTTCTTGCTTCTTCATATTGCCCTTCAGTTTATTGTTTTATTCTTTTTATTGCCTTTTGTGGAGAAGGAGGGGAAGGAGTAAGTATATACTTTTTCTTCTTCAGCTTTTGTCCTGTTGGGTGGTGGGATCTTCTTCACTGATCCATTGACGCCATTTTGCCCAGTTGTGCACTTGATCGGGATGGATGCTGAGTAGCTGTAGGTCGGCTTGCAGTGTGTTGAGCCAGCATTGTTTCAGGGGTCCTTTTGGTTGCTTGCCGGTTACATACAGATTGAGACCAATCTTGTGGATGGTGTAGTCGTTGCCACGAAGAATGTGGCCATTCCATAGGAGGCGAGCTTCATGTAGCTTGTTGCTGATTGGAGCAATGCGGAAATGCCATTTGGTGTTGTCGTTACGGATGTGGTTGAGGCATTTGACGCCAGCCATCCAGCAAAGCATCTTTGTTTCCATTACGCCAAGGCACCGTTTTGCTTCTTTGGTCGTATGCCAGCACTCGGTGCCATAGATCGCAATGGGTCAGACGATGGTTCAGTAGGTCTTCGACTTGAGGCGGTCAGTTATCTTTTTGTTACAGAGCACACTGGTCATTGCCATTTCAGACAGGTGGCACTGACGCAAGCAGTGACTGCAGGGGCGAGTCTATCATCGCAAACATCGTCTAGCCAAGATACTTCAATGTGTCAGTCTGCAGGAGGTCGGTGCCAGTGATCTTTATCGTGCAGTGCTCATTCACATCAGTTGTCAGGTGTCCGGTCTTCTTGACATTGAAGCGAAGGCTGAACCATGCTAGCCGGTCACTCCAGGCTTGCACTTGGCCCAGTGGCTCAGTGAGTAGGGCGTCAGGCTGGGATGTGTTAGTCTCCCGGTTCAAATCCCAGCCCAGTTGCCAGGTGTGTCCCTGAGAAAGACTCTGCACTAGTTCCCCAAGCCCACTGCTTCCCCCCAGGAGATGGGTTAAATAGAGAGAAAAAATTTGCATGCAACCCACATACTTTTTCGGCAGCCTGGTGGCTCAGTGGGTAGAGCATCAGGCTGGGAGGTGAAAGCCTCCTGGTCCCTGGTTCAAATCCCAGCCCAGTCAGGTGTGTCCTTGAGCAAGACACTCAGTGCTAGCTCCCTGGGCACCGTGTATGGCTGCTCACTGCTCCCCCCAGGGAGATGGGTTAAATGCAGAGGACAAATACCTTGTATGTGACAAACATACTTGGCCATAAACATGATTCCCTTTCCCCTTTCACTTGCTGCTCAAGTTCGGTCTTGTCTACAGATGCGAGCATTACGTTGTCGGCATAGAGGCCTGGGAGCTGGCTTCTGCAAGCCTTGCGTAACTGCTTCCATGACGACAATAAAGGAGTCCATATATACACACACATATATATATATATATAATTTTTTCTTTTGTCCCATGCTTTCCTCTTGCTTGTGTAATAATCCTGTTTCTGAGTCCAGTTGGAATTCTTAACGTCTAGATCACAAAACATGTTGGACAAGCCACAGAGTCGGCACTGCTTGCCAAGTGAGAGCCAAAAATTATTAGCTGCTACGTGTGTGTGATCACATGGCTGCTGCAGACCCAGAACTGTGTCCATAAACTGGTGGGCCAGTTTGTTTTAACGCTTCGCTCTCTCAGAATACAGAACAGGGTATTCCAGGTCTACCATGAACGTTTACATCACCTCTGTCCTCTAACCAAGATTAGTGTGGTGCATTAAAAAAATTGGACATAGAGTAAATCCTGTTTCCCCCTAGGCTATCGGTGTGTGATGTTTCTTAGTGCCCTGCAGTGTGAGTCTGTGTGTAGTGGTATGCATGTCTGTGAGTACGAGGGTAACAGTGCCACTTAGCAGGACAGCGAGGACACGGTAGACCTCTGGGAGGAGAGGCTGCAGATCTCCATGTTGGTGAAGGAGCTCCCAGCCTCACTGGCCCATTCTGGGTAGGCTGGACTGGCACTGATGATGTTTTTGAGCCTGTGGAGGGCGACTACCAGCAATGTGAGCAGGAAGACTAGCAAGCCAAGGAAGACGGAGACATAGACATAGACATTCTGGGGCCTGCTGGACCAAGGGTCCACTGCCGTGGACACAGAGGTGGGGGCGATTCTTAGGAATGTCCCATTCTCCAGCATTGACCCATTGAAGTCCCACACTGGGAGATCCATGCCAGACATTCTGGCTGGTGAAAGATGCTTGGAAAAATAACTCCAGATCAGTCCATGTGCTGCTGTATGGAAAGGCCTGGAAATCGAATCTTTGCACCACTACTATCCAGTCCTCAGTTTCCAAAGCTTTTCTGTGAGGGGAAAAATTCAAAGTGTTTAGTAATTAATTAAAATTTAACTCAGGCTAAACATGGAAAACTTGTGCACTGGCTGTCTAAGAGCCCAGTGTTGAAGAATTTCTCAGTGAAACTGGAAGACGAGATCAGACCACTGGGACGTGTCAAGCGAGTCCCTCAAGCTAAAAGGCGTCTTTCCTTTGTGTCTGTGTCTAGCCTCGGCAAGTTAAGAAGCAGCGCCGTGACCCACTGAGCCGTGAGGCTTAGCCACTATTCCTGTCACGTCCCGGCTTCAGCTGGGGGGGCGGCTGAGCATCTGACCTGCCCTTCAAAGGCCCCACACATTCGGCTGAGCAAAGGGCACCTCTGCTGGTCCCACAGCTAGAGATGTGAAATTATCCTCCCATCCTCATGGCATTCTGTCTGTCAGCCTGCACACCCCCCCCCCCACTGTCTCCACAACCACCAGAGGGACCCACAATGACCTCAACAAGACAGGCCGCCCACGTGTTGTGTTTGAATAAACATTCACATTCAGTCCACTCTTCCTTCCTCTTTTAAAGATTAAATTTTTTATTTGTTCTCTTTTTTAAGATTCTGCCTGAGTTTGAGGAGTCCTCTTAATTCATCATAAACACAAGAGCCTATCTCAGAATGTAACATTGAGCCAAGAGCTATGGGCTTTTTTGGGTTTGGGGGAATTTGGGGGGGGTGTTTTTTAAATCATTTATAGTGGGACATCTGGAGACCTGGAGGCTGCATCTCTCATCTGTGGCCTCAGAGGATGCTCAGCCATCTTGCCAAAACAAAAGCGAGCATGTTAATGGTATTCACTGTGGTGGGGAGTGTTTTCATCATTCTGTGATGAAGGTCACACACATGGCAACCCTCAGCCCACCTGTGAGCGAAAGGCCGTTTATAAAATATCATAAATATACATCAACACCCTGGTTGCCGTGACACTCGTGCAGTGAAATGAAATGTTTTGTAGGACTGGATTAATTACTAAATGAATAATTCCTCAAAGCTTTTTTGTTTCGTAGAGACTCGCGCACAAACAAGTTGCTATTGTTTTACAAACACTCACCGTGTAAATGCAACTCATTTTGAAGAGGGTTATAATCGCAGATAATTATACTTTTGGTATCCAGGCAACATTCTGATTCCCATGTTTATTTAGACGTAAAGATGGTGGTCCATTACAGCCTGCGAGGGAGGGTGGGAACCCAGTTCAGTGTGGAAAGGTCACTCTCCTGTTTACTGTCATGTCCGTCGCTCATGAATAATTAACGATGAGACATCTGTGTAGTGAAATGTCATGACATTCTGGCCTTCATGAGCAGAGACATGTCCATGGCCACCTGTGCACAACATTTTACTCTCTCAGGTTCCCAGCCAATGAGGGCTGGAAAAACAGGGGACAGCCAAACACTAACTGTCAACCTTATAACTGGCAGTTCTCCTGAGAAGAAGACGCATACACCCAGTGACTTTATCAGCTATCGAGAAAAATGACTTGATGTTAACTTGATTAGCAGAGGCGACTGACGTTTTTGACTGAGATGAAAGGCTTGATGTGATTGGCCAAACTGGTCGATTTGTTGTGATTGCCAGAGATAACTTAATATTGACTGTCTGAGGTAATGATCTAGTATGATTGACTACAGTATGTGAGAAACAAAGGTCAAAGATTTACAAAGACTTTGCTTTAATTGAATGTCAGGTTAGAAAACGCATTAATGCTGCTAGATAAATTTTGCACGGTTGAGCAGAAAAATTGACTTGCAGTAGCTGAAAACATTGTTACACTATATTAGGTTTCTGTTTTGATTATATGCATAACTTGAGTTATCTTTTTGTGCAGTTTTGTGTCTTGCGGCTTCAGATGCAAAGAAATGTAAAAGGAAATCACCCAGCAGCTTCGCGAGAGACGCTCTTTCACAACTTTCACACGGTCTTTCCGATACGGCCGAGCGTCTGCGTGCGTATGTGAATTCCGTCCTTTCATCTTTTCATGTGATTTGTAATTTGTAATTATTGTTTCATGTGATTTGTAATTTGTAATTGTTAAGAATGGTTAAGTAAACAGAACATGCCTCATTTTACCTTCGTGTCCGAGTCTCGTTTGTCTCTTACGTTCCATTCTGGAAGTGTTCTCTTTTCGCCGATGTCTTGGGAAATGCAGCTTTTCCGCTTATCGCTCGATTCTCACTCCCTAAATGTCAGTGACGCAGTAAGAGGGCCCAGCCTTTGAAGCGATCAAATAATTTACTGCCAGCTTGTGCCACGCAGCTAATTCGTTATATAGGGAGGAGCAGTTTTTCACCAATGCCTTTGTGCCCAGCTGGACACTTCAGGTTAACAATGTCACCTGGGGTACAACGCAAGTCATAAGCGCAGGTCCTTATCCACTGCTGGCTGCTCACAAGGCCAGCCTGCCGGCAGAACATCCTCAAATTTACTCTCTCCTTCTGCATCAGTGCACATATCTTCAACTCCTCAAGTTACCTGACTATCTCATCAGCAGAGAACCTACCTAATCAGATTTGTGGTGTTGGTAAGCAAGGTGCTGGTTTGGGGCCAGTTTTGGATTAAGGGGAGAGAAATCTCCCCATTCAAGAAGACAGAAAAAGGGCGCACACAGAGTTGTGTGTTTAGGGGCAAATGCAAGTTTTGGGGTATCACCCAATGTTGCCCTACTCTGGAACCTGCCTAGACTCATCACTCACATTACCTGATGAATTCAGTTAATTTGCTTCGAGTAAAATCTTCAAACACATCATGACATATATCCTCTATAACATAGACATGATGCTCTTATTCATAAATCTAAATATTACTATGCTTCTATATTTCTAAACTATATTTTTTACAGTAAATATGAATTACATTTCTCTTTAACAGAATGATAAATGAACACAGTTCAGTTCCATGTGCAAGAATAAATGTTCTGAAGGGTTACTTACATTCATGTGGACTGAGCGGTGTGCTTCGCATGCCTCAGAGATCCGTCCAGGGGGGTGCCGTTGCGGTCCTGCCGGTGTGTCAAACCAGTACGCCGCGGTTCTGGTTGGAGGTGGCAACTTAGTTTGAATTAGAAAGCAGGGAGGATAGCAGGAAGGCGGTACAGAGCTGGTTAGTGCTGCTCATTGCTCCTCTGACTCCAGTCTGAATGGTGGGGCTGGCCGTCCAGCTGTTTTTACAACGTACCCTCCCCCCTCTGCAGCCCCACCATCTCTGTGTCTCTCCAGATGACAGACCTGCCAGCTGACTCTGTCTCGCACTGGAAGCGAGCTGAGAGAAATGTGTTTGCAGAAAGCGTGCAGAGAATTACACCCCCTCCCCACCACGAGCCTCTCCCACCTTCTGTCTTCCCCTACCTCTGTTTTTAAAGGGGCTTAGGTATTCTCTATAACAACAAAACAGGCTCTTCCAAAAGTGTTCAGAAAAAAAGCACATTACACCTCAGTTCACACTTGAATAAGAAGCACCTTATGTCGCACGCTGCAATTACAAAGCAAGTTAAGATGTCCTTGTTACCCTTACAAGGTCATATGGATCATGTGTCTATTCCACCAGTTTTCCTATCCACGTGTTTTGATTGCTGCCTTATTGAGAAGTATTTCTCCAAATCACATCTGCTTTCCCTTATTAATAGCAGATTGGATGCACAGACTCAGCGTCCTATCTGCCAGTGCACCTCTGCCCTCAAGTTTGTTAATCTGCGGGTGTGAAGAGATGAAATGAGAGAGGCTGAGGGCAGGGCAGTGATCAGAGCAGGAAAACATCAGCAGCCTGTTTGTCCATTATTTCATTTAAAAATGCTTTGTGTCATTTTTCCTCTGGGTTAATATCATTTCAAGGCCCCTGTCTAATGAAATCACAACAAGACTTTCTCCTCGAGGCTTTGAGACAATGCAGCACGAATGGCGCGATTGTTTCACAGACGATCCGTTACGCTGAGAGTCCGCAGCGTGGACTAGTCTCAACCCAGCCCACACTACCAGCCTTTCTCAATCCTCTACAGTCTAATTTGCCTCCCATTAAAGCAGAAGCAGCGGGGTGGTCATATTGTTCCACCAATCAGCACTGGAGTGGCCTGACAGGTCATAGTGTTCCACCAGTCAAAATTGGCTTCATGAGTGGAAGGCAGAGAGTATGTGCAGGCGAGGAGATGGTGCAGGAAATGGACCACCTTCTGAGAACATTTGTCCAGATCCGCATACGCTGGCAGAGCTGCTCCCAAAGGCCCAAGTAATTAAAACCCCATTTGAGGCTGTAGTCCCTTTACACACTGAATGGAACTGGGAAGAACACAGAGCTCCCCCTAGCTGTTTTCTCAGGTAATCCTGGGACAAGTGTAAACTGGGGACATCTGTGGGGGTGGGGGTGCATGACTACAGAAACCCAGAGGACAGGCCCACTTTCAAGAGGCTTCTCCTGAGAGGAGAGAGGATCCCTGATAGCACTTTCTATAATGCTGTTTAACGTCAGAGAGTGAAGGGGTGTGTGTTCCAAGAATTTTGTGATAAGCTTATGCCAGTGTTGAAGCTATGTTACAGGTTACATTGAGTTTTACGTTTGAGTTGGGGGGTGGGTGGCGTGGCACTGACTTTCTGTCTTCCATTTTCTAATGTAAGGAGAGAACAGTGTACTGCCGTGCTGTCAACTTATCGTCCTCGGTGAAAAATCCATCTTCTTCTCAGACACTCACGGTTGTAATTGTCATCCATTACCTACATCAAACACAACATGGTGGCTGCTGAACAGGAAACACTTCTTTAGCTGCAGACGAAAGACCGTTTTGTGATGGCCTTTCACTATAACTGCTCTTCTGCAGTGTGCGTCGCCTGGGTTAACCCTCAGGATCGGTAAAAATGAGCTGAGTAAGTGGTTTGAAGACGAATAAGTGAACGGCCACTGAAGGTATTATATTGCTGATAGAGTATTTTGATTTGTGTTGTCTGTATGTCCATTAGTTGTATTTGTTAATTTTTCTCATATACTCATAGGCAAACTTCTGCTGAACAAATCTGGATTTCTGATTTTAATCTGTGAAAATCAACAAAAACCCTAAAGTGCTCACAAATAAACATTAAATTGTTTTTGCCAAATTAATTACTTAATCTGAAATGCAATTTCCCTGTAGCATAAAAATCATTGTTAAATGGAAAATCAGTTAGTAGAGCAATGTTTTGGAAAGTGTTGCAGCATCTGTTTCTACTGTAGTTCATGTAAAGGGCGACTTTGGAGGAGCAACGCAAGTCGTATTTCATTGTTTGCATCCCATCATGTTATTTCCGACGTTCAGGGTCTAAAAAGAGATCCAAACTGTCAGTTTTGTTCAAAAAGATAAATAATTTAGAGTTAAGAGAATGCAGAATATCCATGAACTGCAAAATCCCTTCCTCTGTCTATTTATAATTCATGAAAGCTGAACACTGAGAGATATTAGCTTTAAGGAGGATTTTGTGCCAAAATGTTTTCTGAAGAGACTGCAGCTTTCTTCCTGAGGGACAGACTTCTGAAGGCGCAGTTTTTAGACCTTTCCAATATTTTAAACAGCGAAACTCAATTAATTTCAGTAATGAAAACGATTCAGGTCGCATTTTCCGTTACTGTCACATACACGGGAAGTGTGGTGCCGGAGCTGCAGTCTTCAGCTGTAAATTGGACCGTGTTAAAATGCCTGCCACAGCATTTTCCCCAGTTATCACGGGAGCTCATGGCGATGCAGTTGGTGCCATGTGAAGCTCGCATTTGTGCCATGAATTCATAATTGTTTTTGCTCATTTGTAAAAGTCAATCTTACAGGACTATCCCTCTGGAAATGATAGGCCCATTTACACCAGAGATGGTCTGCACTGGTCACTCAGGAGAGGGGGGTACAGTAAACTTCAGAGAATATTTAAAATATTATATGAAACAATAAATTAATTTCATAAATTAACTTGATCAAAAAATTTCTTGTAGTTCACATCTTTCCGGCACGTGGCATATACATGTGCAAACCAAACTTAATTTCAAACTTAAACGTTCTGTGTTACAGCCACACTGTCAGATCAGGAGATGAGTGCAGCATACGTAGCTTGTGTGCTCTTATTACATGGACATTTTGTACCAAACTGAAGGGGGCACATTGGTTCAGTGGTTAGCACAGGTGCCCTGTACTCCTGGGGTGGGCTGCCCAAATCCTGCCATGCGTGTCTGATGGGCTAGCCCCTCCTCAGGTTGTCCCATGCCCCGTGCTCCATGGGATAGATTCCAGGCTCCCCTGTGACCCTGCACAGGATAAGCTGCATGGAAAATTTATGGTTATGTACCAAATAAGTGCTAAAGACCCTTTATAGTGCCAAAGACCCCCTTCTTGAATTCCACCACCTATGAAATTGAGCCACACCATTTTTCAAACTCTTGACTTGGCTGCTCCAGGTTGGCACCTCTGTTCAGTGTAATAAAGGTTAGGGAGGCATACAGGGAGCTCACTCACACCAGTCACCTTCTCCCCCTCCTGCAGCACTGCCTCCCAGGGGAAGCTTAAAAAGAGTATGTCCATTTATCTGGTTCCCGCAGCGAGTGGTGGAATTGACAGCTGTTTCCTCAGGATGCCTGCTCAGGTGTTAAAACATCTCAGCAAAGCGGCCTGGCATGGAGAGTGGCTGTTACGAGCTGTAAACCGTCATGCCGTACAGTCGCCTGCAACTTTGATGGCTTGATTGTAGTGCAGAGGCAAACATAGGTCTAATGGTACTTTGTGCAGGTACATAAGATGACAGCTTTGTCACCTGCAGTATCTCGTATTCCCACATTCAGCTCGTTGTGCTGTATACAACAGTATTCCTCACTGGGATCCAACCTACAGCCTCCTGAAGGTCACTCTTATTTTACAAGGAATTTGACCATGTAAACTTGTATTTTCTACCATCTATGTGTAGTATAGGAAAGGAACAACACACACATGCACTCACACATAAAGCACACACACACAACATGTTGTAACAAACTGCTGTCTAAAGCGCACCTGACATAAAGCTTAATTTTTTTTTTCATTTAAGGCTGGAAGATGTCTTTTGTATTGGGTTATCCTGTGTTGTGTTGTGCTGTTCAGTACTGTCCAGCGTTGTGTTGTGTTGTGCTGTTCTGTACTGTCCAGCGTTGTGTTGTGCTGTTTAGTACTGTCCAG
>JABJVR010000033.1:4023949-4036300 GCA_025773905.1 Chitala chitala | reverse complement strand
ACACACACACACACACACACACACACACACACACACACACACACACACACACACACACACACACACACACACCAAGCATAACTGTAACAATTCTTACCCTTCTGTTTTATAGGTTTTATTGTTGCTGTGGGACATTTGTGTTTGAAAATGTGACATATAAAAACAAACTGAACACAGAACTGAGTGGATCAGCCATCTAACCGCAGAAAATGCATTCCGGAAGATGACTGGCACTGCAGACCTCCTGAATATGTCCCAGGGGGTTTGGTTCTATACTCAAGTTGGAGGAATGCTCAGATGTACACATGCTGTACAATATTGTCGCTGTTTGTAATAGGAGTATGGAAGTTCACCACTTACAGTGGACAGTGCCCTGGCATCTGTGTGAGGGATCTGTGTGAGGGTTCTGTGTGAGGGTTCTGTGTGAGGGATCTGTGTGAGGGATCTGTGTGAGGGATCTGTGTGAGTTCGACACCCTCTTTTGCTCCTCCATTGCTTCAGTCTTACAGCTGTGGGGAGTCGTCTTCCCACTCCCCTGTTGTTTCTGCCTGCCTGTTTGTTTGTCGGCATTGCTTTGTGAACGGATCCTATCTGGGACGACGAGCAGCAGGGGACCCGCAAGCCAGAAATAATCCCCATTAAAGAATTTTTCTGAATGTGGCAGGGAGCACGTTTGATGGAGTGTGCAAGCAGAGAAGAAGGCGAGGGGCATCACAGTCACTGAAACTGAATGTCAGCCTCTCCCATCTGCTCGCTGTATGGCAGCAGTTGTGTTAAATTAATTCAAACTAGAGGAACATGTGAAACAACTTTACAGTCTACTACTATTGTCAAGAAACAACGATAACCTCTCCATCCATTTCCATCCAGTCACTTCTCGTCTCAACACCTCACTGTGCCTCAGTCCCATTGGCCAGGCACGACTTCACCTCACCTCCTTCCCATTGGTCCACTTGAAAACCCCAAATTGTTGTTACAGCCTCCTAACACACCGTCTGGTTTAATGTTCCGTGAAACCGACAGCTCTGCATCCAACGTCAGCAGTTATTGTTTGCCAAACTCAGCATTTGGCTCCGCCTTAATCTGCACTCCCGTGAGACACGGCCGCATTTCACGGTTCCTGAGAGCACTGCCGCTGTATTCGTTCCGTCTCTTTGTTTGCCGTCGAGGGTGTAAATGAAAACATCCTGCCCTGTGAAAGTTGTTTATTTCACAGAGTGGCAATAAACACCGTTCAGTGCATTAGCCGCATATCTGTGCTTTTCTTTGAATTAGAACGATAGCGGTGTTTGCTGGGGGGGTGCACAGTGGGTCTGGGAAAAAAGTAGGAAATGAGTTTAATGTTCTGAGCAGGTAGCTGAAGGGTCAACGCTTACATTACATTTCCCCCCCCTTCCTGCCCCTTGTCTTCGCCGTGACACATTTCTCTGTCAGGTAAAGAAAGCCCAGAATGCATTTCTCTCATTATTGCAAACACCCACCTGCTTTTGACATACCTGCAAAACAGGCTCCCCTTAACAGGCACTAGTGCTCACATAAGCACGTGTTCAGAACAGTTTGTACAAAATGAACATACGCTATGCATGTACCAGTACCTGGTATTTATACATTAAATATATGATACATGACCACAGCCCTGTGACATATGATGACACCATGAGATACATCATGTATGTTTGTCTGCCATTTTGCAAAGCACACTCACAGCATGCTAAGAAAACCCTGTCCCTGGTCACACGTGACGTACTCTCAGAGAAAGTTAGCTAACATAAAGATAACGATTCATGCTGCACAAACACTAGAAGTTTGAATGTACAGAAAGCAGCATTGTTGGGGTTAGATGGTGATACAGAGAGGTGGAACAGAGTGGCAGTAACGCTTTCGTCCATCAACATGTCTAAGGCAAGTGTGGCAATGGGGTGGGGGGGTTTATGCTGGCACAGTGGTGCCCGTGGCCTTCCTGCTCACCATGGTCATGGCAGTGCCAAGGATGGGGGGCATTCTTTATCTTTGTGTTTGAGCTCAAGACCAGGCTTGCGTTGTCCTAAACAACGTGACTCAGGAAACCTTGGGTCTGTTGGAGATTGCAACGTGACAGTCAGTGTGTGTGTATGCCTGCATGTGTGTATTCAGAGGCTGGAGGGTCCACTGACACGGCTATGGCCACAGGTGACCCAGAAACTATTAATATGGTCGAGTTGCCTGTGTCCGCCCAAAAAAGCCAGTCTCTGGAGGGAACGGGAGTCCACACACCCCTGTGCAAGCTGTTACATTCAGGCAGGGCACAAATATGTGTGTGACAAAGAGGTGAACAGGGACACAGGGACATGGCAGGTACAGGTAACATCCCTGTATATGTGCATGACGCACACTTGGGCTACTGAGACAACTTACGTTTGACCCTGAAACGATTTCATGAGATACCTATTTTTTAGGATCAGGTGGAAGTAAGGGTGGCACGGTGGCATGGTGTTTAGCATCATCGCCTTGTACCTCCAGGCCTGGGGCTCGATTCCCACCCTGTGTGCATGGAGTTTGCATGTTCTCCCAGTACTTGGTGGGTTTTCTCTGGGTACTCCATTTTCCTCCCACAGTCCAAAGACATGCAGGTTAAGTTGATTGGTGTGTCTGGATTGCCCGTAGTGTGGGTGTGCCCTGTGGTGGGTTGGCGCCCTGCCTGGGGTGTCCCCTGCTCTGTGCCTCCTGGGATGGGCTCCAGGCTTCCTACAACCCTGAATTGGACAAACAGTATAGAGAATGAATGTATGGATGGATGGAAGTAAGACATAACAATGTAGATGTTTAGGAACAAATATAATTCATTGCATTGCATGCATTGGACTGACAACCAGAGTTGAGAGGGGTGGGGCTTAAGGCCTTGGACATAGCGTGCTGTGTAACCAACCCTGCTGTCCATCTCGGCTGCAGGTCACAAGCCTTCAGGACTTCTTTGGTGACGATGACATTTTCATCGCATGTGGCCCAGAGAAGTTCCGGTACCAGGACGACTTCCTGCTGGACGACAGTGGTAAGCAGCACACTCACCTGCTACCTCTCCCTCTGTACCGCTCTCCCAGGCTCTGCCGGCTGCTGAAAAAACCATTGAACAAATGAACAAACAAAAGAATGCAGGAACAAACGAATGAACAAATGGCTGTTTATTTTGTTCACAAGGACACAGTCCACCTATGCGCCGTGTCCCTCAAGCTTTCAGGGGCTATGAAACAAACCTCCACACGACATAAATCTGCTCCAGGTAACCCCTCCCTGGTGACAGCACAGGGGGCACTCACCTGCATGGCTCTGTTCTGTGGCACTGGCATGTGGTAAAAAAACAAAAACAAAAAGACCACCATTTGTGGCGCTCGATGGAGTGACAGCTCATCAATGAGATGGGGGGGGGTTACTTCCTGTCTGTACCTTTCATTGCCACGTGGACCCCAGCAGTCTCATTAAACAGCACTTTTATTCCATCAGCCAGAGGGCACAGTCCTAACACCCTGCCTCTGCTGCTGCTCCAGGGGTATGATGGGAGTGTGAACCTGTACTTCTGCCTCAACCTCCACATCCAAGTAAATCAGCTACATTCACTAATTAACTATTCCTGTGCAGTTTTTCTTCTTTCTCCCCTCAGCTTTCCAAAAGATTCAGGAGGGGTTATAGGCTTGCTGACAGCTCTGAGGCTCAGTACAAAGCAGAAGGGTCCAACACCTTACTCTGAACTGAGATTTACTCCAAATCCTGTCTTCAGAAGTCTGCCCCCCCCCACATTTGATCCCCTGACTGTTGTTCCCATACCCCCCGCTTGAAAACTGTTGCCCTGGGCTTTTACGTCACTGTGAGCTCCTGTCAGCCGATGCAGTGAAGCTGCTACCCACAAAACCCCCACAGAGCCATGCTGAGCCAGCTCAGCCCATCTTGGCTCCTTCCAGCTTGGAGATAAACAGTTTGCTAAAGGTTCCCCACTTTTTCATCATCTTTCATTGCATTTCTTTTGTGGGCCTCCAGTTCAGGTGCTGGTGAAATGGCGTGTGCACTAACTGTGTTTAAATGGCCTTTCCTGCTATGTGAATTGTTTCTCAGTGACGAGAGAAACTGTGTGATGTTGTGCTGACCTGGCTGACAGAGCCAGCTCTGTCTGACCTCGTTAGCCCCCGTTTCCTGTTGCCTTTGTGCGGGCACCTTTCTGCCTGACGCACGCTCCCTCACGTGTCCCCGCGTTTCGGCACAATGGCCGTGTAAGTCGAACCGGATGAGAGCTGCTTCTCGGTGAATAAGAATTTAAAGCTCAAAACCTCTTGAGTCTCTGCCGGAGCTCAGCTGCCTGGTTGCCATGGTTACCGTGTATGCTCCCAGGACGCTGCTGGGCTCCCATTCAGAAGAAGAACACTAGTGTGGCAGAAGTAGATCTGCATGTGACCAAGTAAGAGTAACGGATTACAGGAACAGATGGCAGAAGACTCTAGTACAAGGACAATAGTGTAGCATTCTGCCTTTGAGTATTGTAAACTGTGAGTAAGAGTACACAGCAGCATTCGGCCTTTGAGTACTGTAAACTATGAGTAAGAGTACATAGCAGCATTCGGCCTTTGAGTAGTGTAGACTGTGAGTAAGAGTACATAGCAGCATTCGGCCTTTGAGTAGTGTAGACTGTGAGTAAGAGTACACAGCAGCATTCGGCCTTTGAGTAGTGTAGACTGTGAGTAAGAGTACACAGCAGCATTCGGCCTTTGAGTAGTGTAGACTGTGAGTAAGAGTACACAGCAGTGGTCTGCCTTTGAGTAGTGTAGACTGTGAGTAAGAGTACACAGCAGCATTCGGCCTTTGAGTAGTGCAGACTGTGATAAGAGTACACAGCAGTGGTCTGCCTTTGAGTAGTGTAGACTGTGAGTAAGAGTACACAGCAGTGGTCTGCCTTTGAGTAGTGTAGACTGTGAGTAATTGTAGAGCAGCATTCTGTGTCTTAGTAGTGTGCAGCTATAAGAGTACAAAGAAATGTAGGAAGGGAATTTTAAACTGTATTTGAGATGTAGACCAGAGCCTAGAGACAGAATAAGTTTAAAATATACACAGAGTGCCCAGTTATTGAAATGCTTTAACAAGGTTATGTGTGTAATCATAGACTGCTTTGGAATCATCTCCTCTGCTCGCTGATCTGAGCAGGAGCAAAGTTTGTAATATGAGGTAGAGAGGAGGAACAGGAGTGCTGTGGGCTTGTTGTAGATCTTAAATGGAAATTGACCTTCTTGTGAGAGGGTGAACAAAACAAACGACATGCAGCTCTGGTCAAATCAGAGAGATGGGGGGGCATGTAACCAATGTTATCGTATGATGGGGGGGGGGCATGTAACTGATGTTATTGTATGATGGGGGGGGACATGTAACCGATGTTATCGTATGATGTCTTGATCCTCCTCTGCATGAGGCAGTGGCATTTCATGGCTGACACTGTACAGAGCTACCAAACTAATGAAACCCCAAACAGTAATGAATAAAAAGCACTTACCAATATTATTATAAATACTCACTGCTGTTAATGACAGGAATGCACAGGAAGATGGAAGTGCGGATGCATACAGAGGAGCTTTAGCAACCAGTAATGTTTATATTCTAGCGCGGCTCAGAAACGACCTCTAACTCAACTCAGGCTTCCGTCTGAAGTGTGGCCGAACAGAGAAAACAGCACAGTACGTGTTCTTTTCTGTTTTCCAATATCCTCATCCCCAAAACATGAGCAACTGCTGTGCGTTGGCTCCTTGGGAGAGAGGGATACAATAATTAAGCACAATTAAGTATAATTAATGAGTGAACTTCAGTGATTCTTTATTGAGGGGGGAGGCCCATTCTCAGCTGCCTGGGGGATCCCAGGGGTCTCTGCGTGACCCAAATTGCCTGTCTGATGCTCTTGTGATGTCGATGCAGAAATGCCACCACACATAAAGGACAAAGTCCCCAACATCTCATCACCCTAAAGTTGCTACTCTGAGCTCATCTCATACCAAGCCTGTTCCTATCGGAAGTGGATGAGATTAATTTTTAAAAGCTCTTTTACAAGGGGATTAAGCAAAGCATTTTTGAAATGATGTGTTTGAGAAGCATATAATGACATTTTCTTTACAATAAGGTGGCATTTAAAAGCAGATAAATATGCCATCCTCATCATGGCAGTCAGAGCTGCGAGCGCACGTCACCGCACCGGGAACGTCAGGACAGCCTCCGCTGACAAAAACACTCACGGCACCTTGAGCTTGATCCGAACACACACACACACAAAACTGACTTCCTCGTCTCTGGGTGAAGTGATTAACTGAACTTTTTGTTCTCAGTAAGTCACAGCACACAGTCAAAAGTAATAACACATTCCTCCAACATTACATCATCCGTAATCTGTTGTTTTTTTTTTTTCCTGTGAATCCGGCTCCACGTTTAAACGTGATTCTTGTTGTGTGGCCGGAGCTCAGAAATTACACGCATTTCCTGTGTGACTTGTGGGACCTCAGAAGCAGGTAAAGTCTTGGCTTTATCTGGTGTCGATATAAGAGTGACATGAGAGGTGTATAACGAGGGCGCCCTCGGGTGTTCCAGCAGGATGCTCTTCTTCTCAGCAACCCCCTGTTTCCTCTTCCTCTGAAGAGCTAATCATATCATTTTAATTACGCAAACAGTCATGTGCCAAAATAGCAGTCAGTTAGTGAAAGTGCCACTTGTGTTGCCTTGGCTTGTTGTGTGCCAGTGCTCTGCGATGGGGCAGATGGAGGGAAAACGCTCGCTCTGCACCCTGCAGTCACACTGCCGTCTTTCTGACTGGCATCTGCCCTTATCTAATGCCACCCTCCCTCCCCCCGAATCGATTCCATTGCCTCTGAATATTGCATTAACAGATCTGCTGACACGGCTCTTCTGTTGCTCTGGGGATCCAGGGATGGAACCTTTACTGAATGTAAAGGTTTTAAATCACACAGTCCTCCATCAGAAGGATCTAGAGTAAAAGTTTAGACTCTATTCCCAGAAGTGAGAACTTCTACTGGAGTTCTATAGAAGAGCTTTATTGCAGTTAGTTTAGAGTATATCTAGGAATAGATGGGCATCAGTGTATAACTGCAGGTTCCAGCAGGTTTATTGCCTTTCTTGATGGGACAAGGCTCAGACTCCATGTCTGTGTGGGTTTAGTATCTCTTGCTGGGACAAGGCTCAGACTCCGTGTCTGTGTGGGTTTAGTATCTCTTGTTGGGACAAGGCTCAGACTCCATGTCTGTGTGGGTTTAGCATCTCTTGTTGGGACAAGGCTCAGACTCCGTGTCTGTGTGGGTTTCGTATTTCTTGTTCGGACTGTTCTCACACCGTATGGTTGTCTGATTCCACAGAATGCCGATTGGTGAAGTCCACCTCTTATGGAAAAACAGGCTCAGTCCACAATAGAAGCTCCCCCAAGGGTGCATCTCAGGCTCGTCGCAGCAAGTCTCCTGCATCTACCTGTTCAGGTAAGAACCACACAGCGCAGCACCTGTGCACATTTGTGTCCATCCTTTTCTATGTCAGAACTGATAAAATGTCCACAGAAAGAGAAGCACTTCAAAAAACTACCAAAGTTTTAGCTTTCATTGCTGGTGGTTGAGCTTTGCCTTAAAAACACATGGCTTCAGAGTTAGAGGTAATGGAAAACAGATTTAAACGTGTGTCTGGTTGTAGTGTGGATCCAAGGACTTCTACTGCTATACGTGCATTGTGTGGTTATGCATGCACATGAGTGATGAGTACGAGGGTCAGGTCCAAGCTCCATGCAGAGGCGTGGCCTTGAGACAGGTGTGCTGAGATGTCTACATAGATAAACAGGGACACAGAAAAAACATTGGCAAGGACGCTGTTGAGAAAATTTGCAAAATATACGTAAAAAACAAACACAGATAAAACAGACACTGTATGAACAGCAATGGACAGCACAGAGATAAAAAGCAACACAGACAGAAGAGACCCCACAGACTGACATGCAGAGCTGCCACAAGATTGGTTGTGTTCACCTCCTGCTGGGAAATCACTGAAAAAAGGTACAAATCTATGCTCCTTCAAAATGGTGATTTACATGGACATTTCATCTTCAGCTGCTTAGTGGCAGAACTGAAGGTATGGGTGTTGAGTGATGTTCGGACACACGCCGCCAGGTAAAAGAGAGCCATATCATTATTTGTTCCTTTGTGGTGTCAATCTGAGGAACAAATACCAACATGTATAGAGGGGTGTGCATCTATCATTTCTTTTAAGATACAATCACAACAGCCGGCTTGCCCTGGTCTTAGGCAGGCAATATGTCAGCTGTAGAAATGAGGGTACCCTTGATGTGCTGGGAGGACATCACCATGATGGGATGTGACAGGGCCAGCCGTGGGCGAGGCGAGGAGTCAGAGAACAGGATGTCTCTTTTCCCTTCCACTCACTTCATCTTAGACTCACCAACATCCGTCTTACATTCACTGTCTTCAGACAAACAAATCCGGAACCAATACCATGTTATTTAACCTGACCTGAGACAAACAAATCCTGATCTTATACCATTTTATTTAGTCTCACCTGAGATAAACAAATCCTGAGCCTATACAATCTGATTTGAGATTATCAAAGACTTGAACCTATACCATTGCATTTAATCTGATCCGACATAAAGAAAACCCGGAGCTATACCATATCAGTTATTCTGGTCTGAGATAGACAAAGGCCAAACCTATACTTTATCAGTTAATCTGACCTGAGATAGTCAAAGTCTGGACCTATACCATCTCATTTTATCTGACCTGAGCAGCCCATTGTATTAGCATGTTTCACACTTTGTGTATGTGTGGTGCATGTGCTGTTTAAAAGTAGTGTGTCTGAGTATTAAATACTGTCTTTCAATCAGTTGTATTAAAACCTACAAATAGTTTCACAAACAGGAGAGTTTTGTTAAGAGGAAGCCTTGCATTTTGTTGTCAGTGATGGGAGGTTGAACATGGGAGGTTGGGAGGTTGAACATTTGTATCTCATTCACCTGTCTGTGACTGCTTGGCAGTGTGAGGTATTTTTATATGAGATTTAATTAAGAAAAAAAAAAACAAAACGCATCTGTAAACTTATAAGCAGTAAGGGCACAGTGAACACTGTTGAAGATGGTAGTAAAGACGGAAATCTGCCACCTATGGTGTGTTTACTGCTTTCGGCCCTTTTGTTTTCATCACACTCCTGTGTTATTCAAGGCCAGATCCCACAAAAAACCCTCATTTTAATATGGTAGAAATCTGCAGACGTAAATGTGAGGAGGAGGAGGGACTGTGACGGACTCGTTGTCCCCGGCGACGCTGAAAAATTGTTTAAGAACCGATGACTGCCGCGAGGGGGGAAAAGTACCTAGTGGTTGCCATAGAAACAGGAACCCACAGGGGCGGGCTGCGGCGGAGCAGGCAGTGATGCTGAAGACCATGTATGGCCCTTGCTTCCGGCCTGCCGGAGCCCGGTTCACATCCGAACTCGAAGATCAATCCTCTTTGGACGGCATTGGTATTCAGACGTGTGTGCAGCTCCCGCGCGAGGTGTGTGGGCGAAGAACGAGGGCCACGTTAGCAGGCAGCGCCGCATCGATCTGTTATTTACAGTCCGCACTTACCTGCTTTTGTTTATGTGCCGTACTCAACTGCTGGTCTGTGTAGACTATTGTTGCTCATAATATAAGGTCTGAGAACAGTGAGACAGGAAGCAGGTTGGTAAGCACTGTTACAGTGCTGCAGCCATGCTCCATTCAAATAAGAGCAATATTTTTGTAAAGAATCTGGACTTACAATATATGATAATTACATATTATTTGCAGCAGTATCACAAATTATGTAATGGTACTAATTTTATTCAATATGCCTTATTTTTTGATAAATACTTGCTGACCCACTGTCCCTCCTGCTGTTATAGGTTTAACACAAAACAGAACAGAAGTTCTATTACCCCCTACTAGAGCTGCTGCAAGTTGTATAACGACTGTCTGGGATTGTGGGTAGTTTTTACGTCTGGGAACACTGTGCATGTCGGGATCTCTGTGTGAAAGAGTACAATGCCCCCCCCCCCAACTCTCCCACCCACGTGTGCTTGTCTGCTGGAGGAAATGTTGTGCGAGCATTGGAGAAACGTTGTGCGCAGACGGCGGACGCGGGCCGTGTGAGGAGATGTGCTGCCAGGGAGCTTGCTGTGTGCGATCGCCTGCGTTTCTGGGAAAGGGAGCCGGGGGCAGACAGAAGGCAGAGAGCCTCCTGGAAGCCTGTCCACTCATTAAAGAGCTGGGTGAGACCCAGCAAAGACTTCACTGCATGGAACCAAATCTATTATTTAAGTGCCCAGATAAACTGTCACAAACACGAGTGGCTCCTAAATCTCTTTTCCCATAGTGGGGCTTGATGTTCTGGCAGTTAAAACCAGCTGGGCTGATCAGACTGTAAACACATGGACAGGACATCTGTGTGCTCTCAGGGCGCTCCTACCTGCCTTTCCTCTCACCTGACCTCTGGCCACATTCATCGTGCAGCTGGAGAAGATGCAGTGGAAACATAGCCAAGCTCTGTGGCCGAGAAGCCCAGGGTGGTGGGCATGGCACCCAGGGTGGAGGGCACAGCGCCCAGGGTGGAGGGCACAGCACCCCGGTGACTCTGAGTCATGTGGCACAGCAGGCGGTTTATCTGCATAGCATGCAGCTGCTCAGATGCCTTTGTGCTGGTCCAGGTCACCTTGCTACTCACATTATTTAGTCCAGCGCTCCCTCGGGGTCTTACTAACTGTGCAGCACTTATTAAAAGAGCCAGAACAAATGTACAGAGTATGGGGGCATCTGTGAAAGGGCACATACATTTGCATGCCTGTCTAGCCTGTTTAGCCATTGTGCTAAACACACACACACACACACACAGTAATATAGTAATCCACTGTCGGGTGATGAAGATGTGGTAATTCTCATACTGTAGCAATTTTGCCGGCCTCTGTGGATTAGCATTTTTAATTGTCATAATTTTGGGTGTTTCCCTGATGTAAAGATATGAAAGGAGACATCATTTAAGGCCAGTGTGAAGGGCAGGCTTTAACGTGGTGACAGCACAGAAGAGTGTTCATGATTATCGGCCAGCACAATAGTCACGGTAACAGATGTGTTGTGATTTGGCTGGTGCTGAGAGTACTGTGAGGTGCTCCTGATGACATGTCCCTGGGGAAGGTACTGTGTGTCCCCTGAAGACAGGCTGCAGTGTCAGAGCTATGCACTCGCAGTGTGCACATACACCATACACTCATGGCTCTGCTCTCCTGCTCTGACCACCTGCTGCTGCTTCTGACAGCCCAGATCTTGCTGGAAGCTCGGGGATTATGTACCTGCAGAAAGTCACCAACATCTGCAGTCCAACCCATTGCTTTTCATCACCCCAGATCCTGAAGAAGTTCAGCTTTGTCCTACCATGAGTTCTCGTGTTGGGCCACATCACTCCATCAGACTCCCATCCTTCTCCTGAACACTAACATGGTCATGCCTTGGTATACTTCTCTGAATTTATAATGCATGCCAATTAGTGTACCATCAGCAGGCTGTGCTTTGGTTGATCCAGATTTTAAAGGTAAATTAACACACCTCCACCGAGCTGTCTGCATTCATCAGATGAATAGTGAATGCACTGTCATTAATATAAATACCTTCATTGTTGTTTAGCAGAGGTACACTTTGCACATGCATCACTCAGGGGAAGAATGCCAGCTAAAATGAGCTGTTTGAAACCTGACTGTATTTAACTAAGTGGCCATTTGGGAAAACATAGCAGAGAACATACAAAGTTAATTATTAGACAATCATAATGGCAAACATACCAGTTAATAAGTAGGCAAGCCGACTAGAGAACATACCAGGTTAATAACTAGGCAAGCTGACCAGAGAACATACCAGGTTAATAACTGGGCAAGCCAACCAGAGAACATACCAGATTAATAACTGGGCAAGCCTACCACTGAACATACTAGGTTAATAACTGGGCAAGCCGACCAGAGAACATACCAGGTTAATAACTAGGCAAGCCAACCAGAGAACATACCAGGTTAATAACTGAGCAAGCCGACCAGAGAACATACCAGGTTAATAACTAGGCAAGCCGACCAGAGAACATACCAGGTTAATAACTGGGCAAACTGACCAGAGAACATACCAGATTAATAACTGGGCAAGCCTACCACTGAACATACCAGATTAATAACTGGGCAAGCCTACCAGAGAACATACCAGGTTAATAACTGGGCAAGCCGACCAGAGAACATACCAGGTTAATAACTAGGCAAGCCGACCAGAGAACATACCAGGTTAATAACTGGGCA
>JABJVR010000033.1:3993085-4016132 GCA_025773905.1 Chitala chitala | reverse complement strand
CACACACACACACACACACACACACACACACACACACACACACACACACACACACTCATCACAGTCACGGGGAGACATTTCCATTCCCTACAGTTGCCAGGTGTGTGTTCCACACGCTTATTTCTGGACACCTACATACAAACAGACAAACATTCCTGTATGACATGGAATTGCCAAATGCACAGACGTGCAGTCATGCACATGTGCTGCTCGTGCATTTCAGGACATGCGTGTGCAAATGCAGGTGCACACACACACACACGCAGTATCCCCGAGCCAGTAGATGCTCACCCCTTCAGTACCGCTAAGCTCACTGTCTTTATATCACATAGAAACACCTGCCACAAGAGCTGTGCATGCATGTGCAAGTGTGTGTGTGTGTGTGTGTGTGTGTGCAGAATGAGCATGACCTAATTGCTGGGGTGAGCTGACTGTGTGTGTGTGTGTGTGTGTGTGTGTGTGTGTGTGTGTAGGTGGAGTGGGCTGAGCACTGCACTCTCATATCTCTCTGAGGGAGACAGATAAATTAACGGGAAGATAGTGGGCTTCTTATGTGTGTGTGGGAGGTGTAGGCTGTAGGCTGCGTGTGCATGGGTGTCTGTGTGTGTCGGGGGTGGGCTCATGCCAAGTGAAACTGCTGCCCTCTCAGCCATGCCTCAGCTCCAGGATCTTCAATACAGCTTTGTCTGCATCTCAACTCTGCTGCGCAAAATCCCGGTGTCTCTTCTTGTCGAATCTGGATAAGCACTGGTTGTGACTTCACTTTTATCTGGGCTGGGTTTTTTTTGTCATTACACAGTGTCCTGTCTACCATTTAAACCTGTGTTTTCTCCTGCTGTCTCTTGTAGTGTGTAACTGTACATTATGGCCAGGTCAGCTACCTCAGCAGAGCGAGGACGGGGGGGCTGAACAAAGGGATGCAGTGTGTGATAAAAAAAACGATGCAGCTACATGATGGCATTGTAGCGGCTTACTCACTCACCGCAGAACGCTGTTGCCAGGCACTGCCACTCGTGTTCTAATTACTCTCTTGGCATTAAAGAGGTATTGTTGCTGCGCTTAGTCTGCCCTTTAATTATGGCTTGGGGGGGTGGGGTGGGACTGGGGGGGCAGGTCTGGTACCCTCCCATACTGCTGTCCCTCCTTTACAATCACACCTTTGTGTACACGGATCCACGGCGGCCACCCCTCCTGCGTCCTCCTGCCGTGAACCTTCCTCGCTCTCCACAGTGTGCCTGCTGGCCCTCCCGCCGGCAGCGGGCACGCGTCAGGCTGACGCAGGGCCGCAGGCAGCCAATGGCACACAGGCGCCGGGTACATCTGGGCCGCCCCTCCCCTCTGCTCGCGCTCATTCACTGAACGCGAAGCGGAGCGGCGGCAGCGATCTCCGCTCTCTGGACTAACACTGTGCCATCAGCATGCTGCAGTACGCTGAAGGTAGGGGGCTTCCTCAAACCGTCAGCCGCTGTGGGCTTAGGGAATAGGGGATGGGGGGGTTAATTTGGTACCATGGGATGAGACCAATGAAGAAGGGAGAGTACAGTTGCTACCCTGTTAGGATATACAGTGATCTACTTCACAGGCTGTTAGCAGTTCGTCCTGCTTTTAGTAGTTCATCATTGCAGAAATTGCTGCCTTTCCCACGAGGCTGACAGGAACTGTTCAGTGCTTCTGTCCAATGTTTTCTTTCATAATTACAGCTAACAATTTTTCAGTATGTTAACAGAAAACAGTAGTTGAACTGAGTAAGTCTTGGTTCTGTTGTGTGGACTGAGTTGGTCTTCAAAACGAGCACTACAGAGGTCTGATATCACCGGTTCTTTTACCTGTTTGATGCTCAGAATGTTGATGTTCCCTATGAGTCATAAACGGTGGACAGGGACTCGGGGAGACAGCTGCTGTAGGAGTTATGCCATCACCTTTCTGTCTCTGTATCGCACAGGAATGTAACTGATTGTTTTCCCTTTTTTATTGGATACATGTCACTGTTTCTAACCTTCTCGAGAATATAAGGATCAACAAAGAGGACTGTGGATTTTTTTCCCTTCTAGAATCATTTCGTTACGTGCTATTAAAAGTACTGTTTTTGTTACTGGCTCATAGACTATAAAAGACAATGCGTGGTATGCCTGTAGGAGGTGTGTGTGTGTGTGTGTGTTTGTGTGTGTGTGTGTGTGTGTGTGTGTGTGTGTGTGTGTGTGTGTGTGTTTGTGTGTGTTTGTGTGTGTGAGTCTGTGTTTGTGTGTGTGTGCGTGTGTGCGTGTGTGTGTGTTTTCTTCTGGGGTCTTCACTTGTCTCATTCTTCCTCAGTCTCATCTTTGCACCCTCCTCTCTCTCTGTGTCTCTCGATTTGGTGCTGTTAGTCAACGGGACCCCTGGCAGCCAGCTGTCCACCCCCCACTCCGCCAAGTCCCCCAGCCCCTCCCCAACCAGCCCCAGAAGCCTCCAGAAACGTAGGGTAAGATCCTGTACAACCACCACATAAACATCACCCTCCCACCCGCCTATTTTGCTTCAATGTAAACACACACAAACACACTGCCATACACTGTACATGTAATATTTTGAGACCACCACATACAAATATATGCTCTAACACACACACACACACACACACAAAGACGTGTGCTCCCTCACTTCCTATGCTTGTCCCTGGCTGTCCTTGTCAACCATGTCCACTGCTGTCAGTTGCCATGGTCACCCACATTGTCCTTCCATTGCATGTTGGTTACACTGTGTTTGTCCAACACTAACATGGCAGTGTCCTGTAGCCACGCAGCCTGACCTGCTCTGCTTACATTGCCACACCACCAGCACCACACTTCTACACTAAAGTGGGACACTGAGGACCAGACGGGCTGTGAGCAGGACCAGGCACACTTGGGGAATGGAAGGCCCAGTACAGCCACAGTAGTGTGAGAAACAGATGGACTCCTGTAGCCATGGGGCAGAAGAGATACAGTGCAGAGCTCAGGGCCTCACATGCAGTGGCATGTCCTGTAAGACACACAGGCCTCGACATCTTACACTGTGTAATACTGTAGCCTTGACCATGACAGCACCAACATTTTTTTGGTCAGAATCAGTGTAATGTCCAATGAGACCATTAATGAAGACAGTTGGTGCGGACATGTTGTCCTATTGTCTGATTGCTGTGTACTGGCAAGGATGCATCTCTGGCTTTTGCAACAAGACTGTCCATCTGTGTACCTATATTCCCGTAAAGGTACATTGCCTGATATTGCTGTGAGGGATGCTGCTCACTCTTAAACACCACCACATGCTAGAACCTTATGTCCGATCCTAGAAGCTAGAACAGACTCTGTAGCCTGCAATGCACCTTCTTAATGTTAAAAAAGTCTCATGCCTGCAAAAGCACTTCCGCACAGACACACGTACATACGTCTACACGTGAATATTTACACGCCATCCAACACACATTAACACGGTGCCTTCTGTGTCCTCAGGACAAGGACAGAGAGCTCAGTGAGACTGCAGAGTAGAGCTTCTGATAAAGGAGCCAAAGAAAACCCCCAGAATGCACTGGGCTCGAGAGGGGCGAAACATCTTTGTCCAAACTGGACCTGACTTCTGGAATTCAGTCCACAGCTAATATTTTTAAAGATAATGAAAAGCAATAGTGGTACAAAATGAATATTTAAAATCAGGATGGTCAAATTGTGCAAATTGTGAATACAAACTAGAAAACAAATATAATACAGAAAAACCACTTGATATGACATTTTACAAGCATGCAACTGAACAGGACAGGGACGTGACCTGAAGTGACATTTCCTCTCATTAAGGCAGCTGAATGCACACACATGTTAGCTGTTCAAAGGGCACCTGGAGGCCAGGACACAACATCAACACACAAATACAGTCCCAAACATGCGCTACTCCCAGTCCAATCAAGCAGTCAGTGTAGAGCCCATACCGCCATTCGCACCTGCCCTCAGTGTCCAAGCATCATTTCTGTTTATATTCCTGAACCGACCTGGCATTTGAGCTCAATGTGCTGTTTGTGTTGAGTTTCTGGGAGGCGGTTCTACCGATCCAACGAAAGAATTGCCAGCTGAGGCAAAAGGCAGCCTGAAGTACACCCCGTTAAAGCTATGCTTGGACTGCCCTTGTAGGAAAGTGGCTCCCCACCACGGTGGGGGCAGGCCGTCCGTCAGCTGCTATCCATGCTAATTTCCCATTCGCAGTTATCTTTAATGCCAGAGCTTTCATTTTGGAGGAACATGGGAAAGAACACAAAGGCCTCGAGAAAAGCGGCACGTGGATACGTTTAATTATCCCGCAGCCACGGTAACACGTTACACGAGATGTAAGCACATACGTACAGAAGGTGTCTTCCTCAGACGTGTACAAGATCCAAACTCTGCCTTTGCACAGCCAGCGATTCTGCGGGACACAGAAGGCCTCACACAGAGGCGTCCCTGGCAGGTCTTCTTGGCTGTGAAGCTGAACATTACCAAAGGGATGAATGGGTTAGGGTCCCACTGCCGTTTGGCAGTCAGGTCCTCCAGAATGTCTAAGGAGGGCACAGCCAGTACTGAGCAGGAAAAGCCTGCACAAAGGAGGTGAGGTGGGGGGAGGCGTTCCCCATCTCTGCACCAATCGTTATCTCCTTTGGCTCTTGTTAAGCTTTCAGTTGGCTTCCCCACCCATAAATCCAGTGCTGTAGTTGCTTTGGCCCTCAGCATAAACAGAGTCTGTGGCATTAGGTCTCCCGCTTTCCATTCCTGTATTTCCACTGGACCGCTTATGTCATCAAAAGGGAGGAAGAAAAGAAAGGGGGAAGATTGGCTGCCTCAACACAGTTATTATTCCTGTTAAGTGGCTTAGCTTGTCAATATCGGCCCAGTGATCAAAGCCAGTTCAGTCATCCGTGTTACTTTTTTACGATCAGACATTCTAGATGCCAGCGGTGAACAGAAGTAATCTGTTAGCCACAAGACCCCAGCAGGAGGGGAACACTCAGCATCACGGATGTTTTACTCTTTGTTTGGTTCCCTTATATAAAGTGTGTTTGATCTGGCTGTTCCTGATGTTTTATCCCTCAAAGGGTAAACAGAGAACGGTTTCTTTCGAGCTCACTGTATGTCTCCAGCTAAACAGCTTTGCAATGAGCCAGGTGTGCGGCGTATTGCGATCTGCCTCAAACGCGGCGTCCTGCCAACTTTCGTCGTCCTACAGGCTGGCTTGGCTAGACTCTGCTGTATCTGCCATCCTGCTTTGCCAAGATCCCGTTTTTTAATCACCCACAGTAGGAGGTGGGTTGTTGGGGCCGGGGACTTACGTGCTGGTTTGAAAAAGCCCTCAACGCTCCCAGCTGGAACATTTTTTTTAAAGATGTGCAGCTTACTGCTGAGCTGCATATTATACCAAAGCATTAAGATCTTCCCCTGTGCGTTTAGACTGTGGCCCACTTTGGAATTAGCTTAATTGGAATGTTAAAGAACTGTGTGCTCATGATTTCCTGAGTGTCAGACATCAGCCCACCCACCTATTTCATGCCAACCTCGGTCTAGTAGAACACAGCAGTAAGTAAACAGAGCACAGAGGGCTCGGCAGCTTCTTTGTCTGGCAGGTTGTGGTCCTGTGGTCCCATACATCCACAGCATACACACTCTTCCACGTCCTTGTCTCTGTTCAGTTGCACGCTTCCATCTCTTCTGCGCTTTGCATTTGTATTCACATCTGTGAGTGTGTGAGAAACCCAAGGGAGAGTGAGCAAACAGGACCCAGTGTGTTTGTGTAAACTGGGCTCTGGCGTCTGTAACGGCATGTGACTTTTGTTGACGTGTTCCATTGTTGTGTCCTTTTTTTGTTTTAATCCATTGCTCCTCATTGATCAACTGTGTGTGATCCTTGTTTTAACATGCAAAGCAGTGACCATAAACATTACATGTGAGCCATTGTAGCCCATTTACATAACTGCTAAACTTTAATTACAGTATCTGAAAAGCAAGACTATCAGATATAACAGTCGCGGAACACGAATCTGCTGTTAAAACAATGCAACACTCAAGTCATGTAAATATCAGATTTTGGTTAACAGAACCCCACTTTTTGTACAAGTGATTTGAAAAAGGTTTGCATTGATAAAAGTATTTTTATTTTGTTTGTATTCCCATAGCTTCCTCCTCTTATTTTCATTTGTTTTGTTTTCTGTACAGTTTATGTTTATACCTTGACATATTTGTTATTAAAACTAAATTGTCAATAACGTTTGCACTAAGACGCCTTGTGTTTAGTCATTTTTTTTTGTGGCTGAATTTCTGAAATTAAACTTTGCATCTAATTAGTTATAATACCTGTCAAGATGCGAGTACTGTGGAAACAGGAAATGCCCTTATTTGGTCAAAGGAAATGCTCTCAGCCCTGACCCAGCCAACTGACTCAGTATTGTGGAAGTATTATTAGCTCTGCTTGCCTAAATGGTTCCCATGGAAACAGAATTTTATGCTCATAGCCAACATCTATATGAGCCACGAATGAGATCTAGAATGGGGGGACAATATAACTGGATTTAGATTGGGAAAATGAAATGTTACTGGCACTTCGATTTTTATGTTTAGTACAGCAATATGGATCACGATGTACTATTAGATACCCTGTCTGAATTTCAGCCCAGGGTCATCTAATGGTTTAGGTGACATCATCTTCAGCACGTATTTCTTGTAGTAAGTGACAGATAACACAGAAAAGGAAGGCAGAACATTTAAATGCTGCGCATCACTAGGCATCTGTATTCAGTGCTGGTGACAGTGATGTCTGAGGGACTTGTGTCTGTATGGACCCAGAGCACCGACAGCACAACCATACAGGCTTCCCTGACAATGTGCTGGAGAACATCACCAGGAAGGAGGTCCCCATTTCTCACACTTCTTTAGAAGTTATTGTTATTATTAGATCTTTATGTTTACAGAAGCAGAACGTGGCCGGGCTAAGTGTCGTCCCTTGCTGTCCCCAGGGCTCTCAGCTCAGTGACTCATCGCCGTCTCTGGCCTCTACCAAGGTCTGCAACTCCGTAGACGAAGGCGATGGGGCTGCCAGCGAAGGTGAGGAAGGAAGGAAAATGTTCAATACGTGTGACGGCTTGGCTGGGAAGGCAATTGGCAACAATTTAATGGAATAAAGTAACTGTAACTTCATCCTGTAAAGCGCCTTGAGGCAACTTGTTGAGAAAGGTGCTGTATAACATTTAATTGAATACATGCAGAGATGAATGTTAAGGGAACGACGGCCAGTGAGAGAAAGTAAGGCCCGTGGGAGGGGCACTCGAGTGTCTTCAAATGTTCTCCTTGCATGCTGAAATATCCACTTCCGGACAAAAAAAAACAGTAAAAGGAGCAAAAGCTGTGTGTCATCGAAGACGGGAGTGACGAGACCTGTACCGTAAGTGTAGTGGGCGGGAAAAGCTAATCAGCGTCTGGGCAGTGAGGAAACCAGTCAAAACAGACGTTCTCAATTCCAGTGGCGTCAAGCATGTGAAGCCCCCACTTGCACTGTCGTTACAGGCGAGGTGACAGACGAGTGCCCACCCATGCCCGCCTCTATCACCGAGCGCTACAAGGTGGGCAGGACCATCGGAGATGGCAACTTTGCAGTAGTGCGAGAGTGTGTGGAACATTCCACGGGCAGAGAGTACGCCCTGAAGATCATCAACAAGAGCAAGTGCCGAGGAAAGGTAGGCTGGGGGCAGGATTAGTGCACGTGTGCAAAAGTGCGCATGTGCAAAACCATAATGACATCAGCTGATAAAGGGAGTACGGTGGTGGTGTAACGTGGAAAGGTCTGTACGTATCTCACTGCTCGGCCTTGCTCTTCATTTACAGGAGCACATGATCCAAAACGAAGTGTCCATCCTGCGGCGGGTAAAGCACCCCAATGTTGTCCTGCTGATTGAGGAGATGGACACCTACAGCGAACTCTACCTAGTCATGGAGCTGGTCAAGGTACGGCTGCAGATCTTTGCCAGATGCCCCAAAGTTAAAACACGGAACCTCTCTGTGGCCTCCTAGAGCTGGTTTTCAGTGTCATCAGTCTGTACAACACTTTAAGGCACACATGACAGACACACTTTGGGCACTGAACCGTCATTAAGCGAAGCACTTCCTCCCAGGTTCAGTCATTAAATGTATAAAACTGTACAAGAGAGTAAAGTAACAGTAATTAGTTTAGCAGAGCAGGATAGCAGTTAAATGGATAACTGTAATTGATGAAGACCATCCGTGTGCTTTGCTGCATTTGTGCTGAAGATGAACACCGGGGGTAAAGAGGGACTGATGTGTCACTGTACTCTGGGTGGAGAATGGCCGTATGACAGGCTTTTTCAGTTTAATGAGTGTTCCTGAGACAGGCCCGGCCTGTACAGAGCATGGCACTATTTTGGGCTGCTGCTCTACTTATTAGCCTCAGAGACGGAACTTTAACACATTTCAGAGCGAGGGAAAATAGGCCATATTTCATATGGCCTTTGAAGAGATTTCGAGTCAATGATCCATTCCTTGAGAACAGGCAGAGCGCCTGATCCCACTGTTTGGCTCTAGCAAGGAAACATCCAGAAACCCGTGGAGACTTAAGCTTTGCAGTTCTCCCCAAATGACTCACTACTGTTCTTTAATTAAACATTTTGTTAAAATAATATACTAAAATATGTATGAAATATAACTGGAGGCCTAGTAAAAGGTTCAGTTCTGTCATATGTCTTCCTGTTCTTGTCGTTCGTGGCTGGAAGCACAAAGGAAACGCCTCAGTGATTTGTGCTGATTGTCAACGTCGTGTGCTGTCTGACGCCTCTTCTACACACTTGTGCCTAGGGAGGCGATCTCTTCGATGCCATCACTTCCACCAATAGATATACAGAGAGGGATGCCAGCGGCATGCTCCACAACCTGGCCAATGCCATCAAATATCTTCACAGCCTCAACATCGTGCATCGTGACATCAAACCAGAGAACCTGCTGGTGAGGACATGAGACTAATGTGTGCGTTAACACGTGGGACTGCTATTTTGCTATCCATAAATGTATTATATGATATTATTTTCAGTATACATGGCTTGTTATTCAGCTATTCCAGTGTTTTGATGTTCTTTTCAATTGAGTTCAAATTCTGAAACATAAAAACATTTTTCTTTTGTTGAAGTGGATTTGCCAGGTACGATAAGCAAAAAAAAGTAAAATCCAGGATTTTAAGACCTTAAAAGTCATTTCTGTTGCCCCACCTTAGTGGCCCCATCACATTTACAAGATAAGAAGTGGAAGGCCCACCTACGGTGCCCGCTGCACACTCGAACGATCTCTCACAAAGGCCCCCGTGGGCTGAGGGAACAGTAAAAATAAACTCTGTTCTGGCTGTGCTCAGCAGCGCAAGGCAGCTTCTAAACCCAGCTGCGTGTGCAAGATCATCCGCACGGAGAGGTGAGAAATGATTCACCGCCATGGCCGCTGCCGCCATGTTCTGACGAGCCCTCTCCGCGCTGATCACGGGCTTCGTTTTAACTGTGCCACGTGACAAACAAACACGTTTTCTGCTTGCTGTGACACACGCCAGAGGGTGGCCTTGCTTTGAGAGTCACAACAATAGGCTTGACACTTTTCAAGGGCTCAACCCTGACCCATTCTTGCATTCTCAGAAGAAATGGGCTGCGCTGTAGGCCGTCTGTAGTGTGGGATGAATCTCTCCAATTGTCTGCTCACTTATATTTTCCAGACTAGAAAACAGTTAAACCCTCCCCATGTCCTCCTACTCCTTTGTTTCATTCAGTTCATCCGACTTCCTCGCTATACTAGTGCAGGGGAGGGGCTGATGTGCTGGATCGTGAGTTTGAACAGCATGCATCTCCTAGACAAATCGGCTTTCTTCTTGTTTGCACAATTCAGCATCCTTTTACACCAAGCTTGGGGGAAACCCAGTGTTTTATGTCTCTCTAGATATAGGTTAATTCTTACTGATACTGTGTTATTTCCGTTCATGGTGTTGCTTGTGTGGTGGGAGTTTCATGTTGCTACAGGGAACAAAGAGGAGCTGTTTCAGGGGTTGATGTTGTGATGTCCGAGTTCTCACAAGGTCCTGTTCTTCTGTATCCCAGGTTTATGAGCATCAGGATGGTAGCAAATCCCTTAAGCTTGGTGATTTCGGCTTGGCCACGGTGGTGGACGGACCCCTCTACACTGTGTGTGGCACCCCAACATATGTAGCACCAGAGATTATTGCAGAAACTGGGTATGCATCCTGTTCTCCCCACACAGCCTGCTTTGCACTGTTCGTTATGGGGCCTCATCTTTACCCCTCCTCCCTCTGACACCTGGCTCTGCTCCTTCCGCAGGTACGGCCTTAAGGTGGACATCTGGGCAGCCGGAGTCATCACATACATCCTGCTCTGCGGCTTCCCACCATTCCGTGGGTGTGTCCTCACGTCCCATGAGCTTATTCATTCACCGAGCCCTCGTATCCAGAACAGTGTACAATGCCAGCACGGAACTTTACAGCCCATGAATATTTCAACATGTGGCACTATGGTGCTAACACAATATTGATCATTCACAATATAAATAAACTGGGAATTTTTTTAACAACTGCCTTTTTGTGAACTATGTTAAAATTCTTCATATCTTCCCGTAGCTTTGTATTGTGTGAACTGTGACCCGTTTCTACAAACACACCTGAGTTCACCCTACCCCAGGACACGGACACACTGCAAGGGCACTTAACACTGAACTGACCACTGCAGCTATAAATGAAACAGACCTAATGCACCTCAGAGCGTAGCTTCTGTGTCCATGTCAGCTCAGAGTCTCTGTTACTAAACAGTCTGTCTGCTGTTCATTTTGTTTTGCAGAAGTACTGAAGACCAGGAAGTGCTCTTTGACCAAATTCTTATGGGACAGTTAGATTTTCCATTACCATACTGGGACAATGTTTCAGACTCTGCCAAGGTATGTGTTTAGGCGTGTACAAGCATGTATATGAGTAATTTGCATTGTGTGTGCAAACAAAAATTTGCGTGCGTGTGTGTGTGTGCGTGCATGCACAAGTTCTGCCAGGTCTTGACAGTATGTCTTATGCCCACCCAGGAGCTGATCACCTGTATGCTGCAGGTAGAGGTGGACCAGAGATACACGGCCTTACAGGTCCTCGACCATCCCTGGGTAAAGGTAAGTAAATGAGTTACACAGGACCGCAAAAAATACACCAAAAGCAATTTACGTCCATATTTACCTGTGCAACAACTAACAGGGCAGCTGGATAGGCAGCACACTGGGAACAGCTAACAGGACAGCTGGATGGGCAGCACACTGAGAACAGCTAACAGGACAGCTGGATGGGCAGCACACTGACACCTTCAGCAGGTGTCACAGTACCAGCTGTCCTCGACATGGCAGAGATACACTGTAGGGGCGTGTATTTATACAAATTAATCACTAGCAGAGTAGTGTGACAGACAGCCGCAGTCACGGTGCTGACCAACCTACATGGTCATTCTTTGCAAGGTTGTACTTCTGTGTCACTTAACCCCATTTCCCTACTCCCCAGGATGACGGCTTGTCAGAGAACGAACACCAGCTGTCCGTTGCAGGGAAGATCAAAAAGCACTTTAACACCGGGCCCAAAGCTGAAGATACCACAGAAGATGTGTCTGTCATGACTGTGAGTACCACCAATGACCACGAGTAACATCAACAAGAACCTGACCAACTCTGAGGCCTAAATACTACAGTACTGCACTTACTGAGTAATAGCAATGTCACATAACTACATTAACATACATGGAATATAGAAATACTGCTCAAAGGTTACTGTGATCAATAATATACTCCTGAAAAGTGAATATATGCGAATGTGTACATAATCGTCCATTTTGAATCATATTTTAGCTCTGTGCTGAAAAATTATTTCTTTAAAAAATCTAACGGGTATATATTACACTTCCAACGTATTAATAACATCACATAGCAGGGAACAGTATGATATGTTCATAATAAGACAGACACTGTTACACAACAGAAGTTGAATATCTGTAAGAAAATATTCAGATACGCATTTTTTCAGTTTACTACAGGAATGTGTCTCATTCTTAGGACACCCCAACACAAAAATACGTTACATTTACATTTAATCATTTAGCAGACACCTTTGTCCATTGACTTGCAATGAATAATATTACACGTGCGTGTCACAAACAAGGTCAAAATGGCCAGAACATTAGAACCTTCCTCATGTATCCAGGACCCCTGTAATGTGAGGGGAAACCAGGTGGTCTGCTTAGTGTGTTTGCTGGACAGGTTACATTAAACAATGCAGCACATGAGGTAGACACTGTCTGAAAAAAAGAACGCATCTCCCAGCAGTTGCCAGTTTTGAGCGACCTTTATAACTGACTTTATGATTTCCAATTTATAATCTACCTCAAGCAGCCATTTCATCATGTCTGCTCCTGTCTTGGCATTATTTGCAGTACAACTTCCTTTCATCTGCAGCCCCACCCTGTAGGCCACGGGAGCAAACAGAACAGTCATCTACTGCCACCTAGTGATCATATAAATAACTACAGTCTACCAACTGTAGGCAATACATGCATAAACAGAATAAACCCCCCGATTACAAAAATAAACTGAGAACTGGACAACACACTTATGATTATGTTCATTTATGCTACACTTTCAGTTACACCTATGAAAGACAAAACATTTAAGGTAAATATTTTAGGCAGCACCAAGTCCAGCAAGTAGCTATTGTCTTAAATGAGGTGTCACCAAAGAACAACAAAGTCACATGAGCAGACAGTAAAGCAAACCTTATTTCTCACTTCCCAGCTGGATCACAGCTTCACCATCCAGAGATCAGGGTCCTTGGATTTCTACCAGCACCCAGGAATGTACTGGATAAGGTACGTAATAGCACAGCACCTTTACACAATCGCCATGGCAACATGCTGGTACCACTGTGCCCCCAGAGGTGTGTTTTTGAAGAACTACCAGGTGGTTAACATGCTCCTCACCCTCATTCTGTTTCGGGCAGACCACCGCTCTTGATAAGAAGGGGGAGATTTTCAGACGAAGATGCCACCAGGATGTGAGATTCACGTCCCAGCCAGCAGCTTTGCCTCCGCCTCCCTGTCACCTCCCCAGCCAGCTCGAACCTGAGCCCCTCCACCGCACCGGGACAGTCCACTCGCCCTGCTCGCCCGTCTAGAGTGCTCCCCAGCACCCCCACCCCACCCAGTGGGGGGAAGAGAACAAGAGAGAAGGCAGGGAGACCATGGAGGACGGGTGGGGGGTGGGGGCGAGGGACACAGGGGTATGAAGGAGGATTATGGGTAAAGTCACAGTGCCATCACTCCTGCAGAGAAGTGTGGAGGCAGCGTTTTCCACCAAACCCTTGTACTGGAGTGCCACTTCTTTGTATATTTACCTCATTTGTATATTTATCTATTTGTTTTTACTGTAATCATACTTTTTCCACAGTCCCCCCTTTCAGATTAACCAGCAGAAGAGGGAGATGTGCTAAATTAATTAGGTGTCAATGCTTTATTTTAACTCAATTATAAATCGAGTCTCACAGAGATTGAACTTGGGTGGTGCTCAAGTTACTGTGATTTTTTTTTTAGAATCATGCCTTTATTTTGAATCTGTCAAACCTCTTACAACAGAGAGCTGCGTCAATATATGAAGTAAATCTATTTTTATGTCAGTGTACCACATAATCTGCCATTGTTGCTTATAAAAATGTAACAGCGCAGAGCTTGACTTTAAAATACTGTATGTCATTATTGAGCTGCAGCAGGTACAGAACATGACATGTACTGAGTGGCAATAAGTCTTACAGTTTGCAATATAGGAAACGTCTGTTGACAAGGTGCATCTGAAGAGAGTATTTAGTGATTAATGAAATGTTTTCATCTGATGGTTCACACATTCTGCTGAGATGGTGACACCTCATGAAAGCTGACGTCTGCGCATTTTGGGGAAATTCAGTCAGTTTGGCTTGGCACACTTTTTGTTAAGTTGTCGTTAGCCATGAACTGGTCCACACTCTTTTAGTGGACACCTTCTGTGAATTTTGTGAAAACAAAACTCTTAGCTGGCTGGCTAAAACCTGTGCCGTCATGATTCAGAAAAGCAAAGGAAACTGTGTAAGAAGCCAAAAGTTCCTGAAAATGACATGTCTTCTGGTCTTAGAAATTTCATCTTTTTTGTACATTATATTTTTATAGTTTAATATATTTAATGTATTTTAATGCATTTCTCATAATGAGTGGGAATTAATTTCCCATATAAAGAAACTAAGTTAGCTGCATCACACTGCCAGTTTTCTGACAACCTCACTGTAATATCATAAGTATGTTCTTAAAAAAAAAAAAAAAAAAAAACTGTGGACGAAACACAGCTGTTCTTCATGGAGCCTGGGATTCGGGCTTGTCTGGGAGTGACAGGCTTTGGCACGGCGTCCGCTGAATCATGGCAGATTCATCTTGCAACAGAATGCCACTTCTACGTAATACCGAACGTGGACCGAATGCGGCACTGCAGCAGTTCCCGGGAGTGAAGAGAGAGGCGCGCGCCTCCCACGGGCACGAGTATGTGCGTGTTCTGATAACGGACCTTAGCCACACCATTACATGTATATCCAGGTTTCCAGATCTACGAATTTTTCTTCCCTTTACCTTTAAAAGGGGGACGCGATAACTTGTGTTTGTCTCAACGCGTATATATAAAAAAACTACTTAATACACCAGTCAACATCTTTCCAAAAAATATCGAACCAGATTTAACATAGTGCATGCATACAATATATTCAAATAGTGTTGTGCGTGACACCAGCCAGTAGAGTTTTGTTGCAATACTGAATGGTCTCCTTTGTGTTCACATCTGACATCTGAGTGAACAGGAGTCTTGGTATTAATTTGAAACTAATTTAGCGATGTGGAAAACGTTTCCATGAAGAAACGAACTCACGATCGACCTCACAACTGATGAAAGAAATGTTATGCAAAGTTTTGTGCACATGTAGCATTTTTACGTCAATGTTTTTCCTGTCCATGAGGTTTTTTTTTTAAGTTTAATACTTTTACTAAAATGTGATCGGCAAATTTGTTTATTTTGTAGCAATGTACACGTTCACCAGGAAAAAAAAAAATGTTTTACCCGTTAAAACAGTTACGTTGAACCAAAACGAAAATAAATTTGTTCTGCCTACGAAGTATTTGCAATAAAAACATGATCGACGCAGAGGCTGTTTGTCCCAACCAAGTCGAAATTGGTCAGGACCAATTGTTTGGTTCCCATTATAGTCTACGCAGTCCAGTGCGGTGAAAAGTGTTCAGTAATCTACATTGGAGAAATCAAACAACCTTTACAAAAAAGGATGTCTCGGCACAGCACAGACAACAGTTCAGGACCAGAATCAGCAGTGTACCTTCATCTAAAAGAAACGGAACACTCCTTTGAAGACCATAATGTGCACATTTTAGATGGAGACTATAGGTGGTTTGAGAAGGGTGTGAAGGAATGAATTAATGCGAAAATTGAAAATCCTTCCCTCAACAGAGGCGGAGATCTCAGACACAACCTGTCTCCTATTCTTCATGCTGCTGTTGCATCAGCCAGGAAGATTAATTAAGAACACTTCATACATCCACCAGATTAGCCACCCTTAACGACTCTTTTGCGATGGACAAGGGAGCAGGAGTCAGGCTATTTAAATCCCTAAGACTCTCTGCCATTGTTTAGCCAACAAGTCTATCCAAGTGAGTTAACCACCCTGGAGGATAAATATGGGGTCCCTGACCAATTTCAACTCAGGCTGAAGAAGCTACTTGGATGAGTATTGAAACGTTCCTATCAGGAATAAAGAAGCCCAGTTGACAGTTGATTCAACTTGCAGACAGCTCCACCTGGATGACTGAGAATCTTCACTGACCACTAATGGCTGGAAGGCCCTGGGTGTGAAAGTTTACACCTGAGTACCCGTGTAATGCTGCCCATCTTTGTCATCCAAGGCAGAACTAGAAAGCAAAGTGGAAGAACAGTACAACGATCCATGTTTTAATGTTCATATTGAAAAGTAACTGCTGCGTTAAACTGAACATAATTCAATATCTTATTTATGCACGTTTATGTATTTTGCAACGCATAACAGTGAACTGGTTTTGCGTTTTATTTAAGGTAAGATGGCAGTAACGTTAAAACATTTTCGGTCGATGTGATTTTTTTTTCCCAAAGTGCAACAGTACAAATAAAAAAGCACGTAATACACCGTATTCCAGCGGACCGCTTTTCCAGTTTATCTTTTAGGAACCACTTTTTTAAGTATTTTGGCCGAACCCCACAGTGCAGTCTGATGTAAGATGATCATGTAACTGCCAACTCTTGCACGAGGACACGTTCCTCCTAACTCGTGTTGTGTGACAGTGGGTTTTAACTGTTTGACTTGACAGGTCTTTGTAAAACGGTTGTCACGTGATGTCATGATTATTAATTAGCTCGATGCTTGAATAGATTCAGCCCATCTGGCCCTCTGGACAGATGAACAAACTGAGTCGTCTTTCATCGATTTGTTAAACAATAAAGAATTCCATCGTGTGAAATGTCTTTTGTTTCATAATGCCACATTTTAAAATGTCTAAAAATACAAAAAGTCCTGTAACTATTAAAGGATTTAAGGCTCTGCTATGCCATTAATTAACGTAATGACCAGCACAACTAACACCTGTGTAAAATGGGTTTTCGAAACCCATCCATAATAAATAAAAAATAACTAGGTTCTGCAATTAACTGATCATTCAAATTAATGCTACATCAACACAAGGAATTACAAGTCTATACTGAAAAGGGGAGTTAGAACCTTTAGAGTCTTTCATTTTGGGACACTTGAAAGTGGACAAACTAGACTCTTGAAATTTACACCAGTTACTTTAATTCCATGTAATACAACGGATAATTAAATGACTCCATCTTCAAACGCAGAATATAATATGGTTTCGCGGAGGAAAATGGAGCGTGCGTCTGTGCACATTTGTAGGGAAGAGGGCTGTTCTCGGGTCAGCCTTCGGTCATGTTCCGAAGCCCGTTGTGGGTTCGGGGCAATTGCGTTGCGAACCGTGGTGAAGTAAAATAAAATTTTAACAAGCAAGATCGACATGCTTAAATTATTACTAGACATTTCAACACTTGCGACTCTTTTCGTTACGTGGTAGTGTTGTTTCCCTCATTTTACACTTTCTCGTAACCCACCTGATTTACGCGCGAGCATTACCTTTTCAAAACAAGTTCCAAGAATGTGCATTAAAGTAATAAAATTATTACAAACTTCCCAAATGGTTACTTGTACCCACATATCTACTTTGAAAATGTAGACCACTTTTTACAGGGGTGGCCAACCACGGTTCTGGGGGCCCCTGTAAGTGCAGGTTTTTGCTTCAGACAATTTCTGCTTTAAATTGAATCATAATGTCAATTAAACATGGATTTTTTTGCATAATTACAGCGTTAATCTAGTAATTCTCAATAAGATTTATTCGTTTTAAATAAGAATTTTAAAAGCATGACAAAGACTTACTGGTGTTACTTATTTTTAAAAACCATGTTTTAACAGATATGGTACATTTTAATCCATTCTTTGTTATTGGCACTTGTTTTTGCTGTTCATTCATTATGACAGTTCAAATACAATTAGTAATGACAGGTATGAATTAAAGACCTTGATGAATTATCCATACATTTTCTGCTATAATTCTGCAGTTAGAGAGAAATGTAATGTGTGCTTTATAACTATGTTACTGACCATAAAGCACAAATGTCTCACTTTTACCGTTCAATAATTTAAAACAACTAAGCACAGACAAATTATCTCAGAGAATGAGGATAAACAATGATGTAACTGATATTGAATTAATACGGTGGGCAAATTGACCGAATTGTCTGAAACAAAAACCTGCACCCACTGGGGTCCCCAGGACGATAGCTGGCCACCCCTGACTTGGAATTTAACATCAAAGAACAAACAAACCGTGCAATTTCTCTACTCGGTGTATGTCCCTATCAGCAAATAAATTTAAAATGTTTACTCTGATTTTGATCACTTTACAACCAACCAGTAGAGTGCAGCAGGCCGCCGCACTTACACCCCGTTCTCAGGACCAACGTCATTGACCTGAGCAATTAAAAATTAACTCGTCGTTGTTTTGAATGTTTTATTATAAATACGACAAAAAAGGAAAGATGTTCTTTTAATTTACAGTTATTGATCTTTATATTGGCATCGTTAACCGATTCTTAACGAACACATCGTGTAAATTTTTCTTACGTTGCGACGCACACATAAAACAGCAGGTAGAGACCGTTAACTTATGCAATCATAAGGTAAATATTTTCCAACCAAATGGTATTAATTACAAAACAGAATCCAATATTACTTGAAGATAACAGAGACGGTTTATATTAGAACATATCCCAACCTATGCACCAATTTTAAACGAATTGCAGTGGGACTATATGAGTTTGAAATTATAAAGCAAAAAAAAAAAAAAAAAAAAAAAAAAAAATTATATATATAAATAAAAAAAGAAAAAAAAAATGTAAAGTACTGAACCATCACCCTCGTTATCATGCAAAGATGCCATTTTGTTCTAGGATGGCCGCTGTACAAACGTCTATGGCCAAAGAGGCAAATCATTGGGTCTTTGCATATTTTATTTTTCTTTTTTTTCCGTTTTAAAGTTCCAACTCACACACACTCTATTTTACATCTTTGCAATCAAACATGGTTACAATAGCGTAAAGATTATACAGATAAAAAAAAAATAGCTGAGTTCATCACTTGGATGACATTAACCTTATTAGCATGTGTTGATGTGTGTGCGCAGACAGTCTTCATCCAGGTCTTTAACTGAACTCCTAACACCTGCCTGTGCTCCCAGCCTCGGCCACCTGTCCTAATCCTAGCCCAAGTGAGCACGCGCTACGCTACAAAACACATGATATTGCTTACCATCCTGTGGAGGTGCGCTCGGGCCTTCAGTTTGTCCGGCTGACTGTCAGCTCCACTCAGGACATCAACACGGAAGTCTAAGTAAGACTCAACCTCAGTTCTAACCGCAGCCAAACTAGCTTTGCACCATAAAACCTGTTCAGCATGACAGATGAGAAACTCATTAAGATGTTTTACTGGGTCAGGTTACGGGTAATTGTTTCCACATAATTTTACATATTTCCTAATGGGCCCTTGGTTACAGAGGAGTGGCATCCTCTTCCATTTCAGTTACTGCAGCCGAGCCTGCTTCTGCTTCTACACATCTTCAGCAGAAGTGGGAGAACAAGCTGGTCCCACGTCCTGTACGATGTATATAAATACCACGTGGTGCAGACCACACACCCCGTCACACTGCTCACCGCGTGATCGCATTTCTTCTTCTGCCTGCGTTCACTGGCAACGTGCTGCTTGTGGTCTTGATCTAGTCAGTTATAAAGCCAATAAGGATATCTAAAAATATGAACATGATCTGGGAAGTTCACAAGAAGCTTTTTACAGTTTTTTTTTCCCTCTGATGTCTATTAGTTTAGTGTGTAACAGGTAGGTGGGAGGCTCACACTCGTACTACTCCTGTTTTACCCAACGCAAAAACAAAGCAGATTAGCTTAGTCACTGGACGCTGACTGAAATTCTAGTGACTTGTTAAAACCTGACTCTTCAAACCCATTTACAGATAAGATAACGGTATTATCATTAAAAAATACCCAGCATAGCTTTACCATTTTACAGATTTTTTTGGTTAGTTTTCATGGATCTGTCTAGGTTTAGGATTGAACCTGATATCCAACGGTGAGGAGTTGCAGGGTAGAGGTTTATGTGAAATCAGACACGTGTATGTTCAGGATAACACGGAGGGCGAGAAAGCTGAAATTGTTGTACACCTGAAAATGTCAGTCAGTTCGAAACGTGTTTCCATCTGGACACTTTCCTCTGAACCTGAACATGGGATGGGTGGACTCAGAGGACACATGGCACTGCACGTGAAACCCAGCTGGAGTGCAGGTGAGAACAAAGAAAAAGAACACACACAAAGCAAAGAGGTGGATGTGTTTTAACCAGAAAGCTAACAAGCCTTTATGGGATGTTCAACAGGGGATCGCTGCAGTCTTTCTAATGTTTTGCTTAATTATAATTTTAAAAAGTTAAAGGTGGGTGTATTGCGTTTCTCACAATTATTCCTCTTTCTTCTGGCGTTGTTTTTTTTCCTGGGTGCCCAGGAGTCCGCTACCCACCAAACCACACCCCCAGGACTAACATAGAAGTGGATATTTCATGGGGGTGGCATTTTCACCTAGCCTGCTGTTTGTTCTCCATCAGTACCGGTTCTGGTGCTCATAATGCCACCGGTTGAAATCGATGTTGAATGCCACGATGCTCCCAGATGCCATTCCTGTGATCAGTGTCCTGGGACAGGGAGAAGGAACATTCATCACATATCAACACTCACGGGCCGGCTAGCACACTAACACCAGACTTCAAGGGAGATCTTCATGTGCAGTTTCCTCACATGGCACAATAAAGGAAAGACTGGAAAGATTTTAGATCAAAGAGAAAATGCTGTGTGAGAGAGAGAGAGCTAGAGAGAGAGAGAGAGAGAGAGCGAGAGAGCGAGCGAGAGAGCGAGAGCGAGAGAGAGAGCGAGAGAGAGAGAGAGAGAGCGAGAGAGCGAGAGAGAGCGAGAGAGCGAGAGAGACTCTTTCTCTATATGCAACCCAGGATAATATTATTAACATGGTACTCTAAGAAAACTGGTTTTACACCTAATGAGAACCTGAGTTTGTGCAAACATGCATGTGACTGCAGATGTCTGTGCAAGCTTTACCTAAAGAGCACTTTCCAGTTGAGTAGAGCAGATCCCTATTACTGGTAGTCATGGCAACTACCTTACATTTCAGGAGATTAACATGTTGACATTGCAGTTGCCAGATCTGAACTAAAGGCAGCAGGCACAGACAGCCAATCAGATCAGATAGACAGTGTCCTTAGGGAAACACATGGACATACCCACACAATGTCTACTGACAATAGTCTAGAACAGTGTTCTTTAGCAGACACCAGGACCAAAGTGAATTTACATAAACACTGCCTAATATATGGGAGAACTTGGATTAAGGTTCTACAGGTTTGAGTTTGTGTTTCTCTGGTTTAGAAAGGACTCTGCACAGCAGACTAAACACTGAGCGTACTTGCTTTGTCTACGGAACGTGTGTAGGGTCACGGGGGATCTGGAGCTTATCCCAGGGGAGTTAGCACACAACACATTGTGATTGTGCCTACCGCAGGGCACAATCGCACACACACAGACACACACAGACATAATCATACACTACAGGTAATCTGGAAATACCAGTGAGCCTACAACGCATGTCTCTGGGCTGGGGGGGGGGGCGAGGGAGAATATGCAAACTCCACGCACACAGACCAGAGGTGAGATCTGAATTCCCAATCCTGGAAGTACGAGGAAGTGGTGCAAACCACTGAGGCCCTGACATGAGAGTCATTTTAAAGAATAAAGTACATGAGGTTGTTAACAGGCAGAGGATGAGAGACCGAACGTGCACCCACCTCTGGTCATGTGACAGGTCCATAGCCCGTATGCCTGCATCACAGCCAGGGTAGATGTACAGCTGCTTGAAGTCACAGGCCTGCCACACCTCCACCACCCCGTTATCCCCACCTGTCACCAGGTTCTGCCCATCACTGCTCAAAAGGATGGCCTGCAGTACAGGACGGACAGTCAGATCAGGTGCAAGAAGACAATAGTATTGTCTTAATATGCACTATGTTTTAACTGCTCTTCACAATATAATAAAAGATGATTTTTACATACAACTTTTCTACTTGGATACAGGATACTTTCAGCACCCAAACCACAACATTGCATGGCCTCGGATGGCACAGTAGCAAATGAACTTTACGTAAGCAAGGTGTCACTTAATGGCTAAATGAGACGCCTTTCTGGAATTTAAACATGCAAACTAATGGCCACAGGTTCAGTCCGGTAGGCTGTGGTGTTGAGGAGCACTAGGGCAGCATACCCGTGTTGAGTCGTTGACCTCCATCTGTGCCAGCAGCTTGCCGTTGATGCTGAAGTTGCAGAAGCGGCCGCGTTCATAGTAGATGATGCAGTGGCCTTCACTGGACACGGCTATGAGCCGCGGCCGCACGCAGTGTTCAGGCCCCTCCAGGGCCCGCAGGAGGTCCCCGGTGATAGTGTGTACTAAACAGGGTCCCTCTGTCCACACGAGTACACACACACACACACACACGCACACGCACAGGTCAGTATTGCATTACAATCACAGACACTACCACTGTAAAACCTGACCTGCAAGTACAAACTGAAGACAAAAACATACAAGCAAATACCAGTATACACAAACTAAAGTGAACATGACAGACATTTTTTACTTTTTTGCTGTCAAGCTGTGAAAATGTGGAGATGATTAAACATAGACTTAATTTGTAAAGCTCTGTTACGACTATATTATGTATCAATACAATGGGCATATAATATACAGACGACGTACACAATCATATCCACTCATGAGGTTCGTTGCACTTTAGTGAGACGGGGCTGACTGTGTACACTGACCTTTGGCCCCACTGATAACCAGGCCTAGCTCTGCACAGACGGACACGCAGACCACCTCGTGGTCATGACCGGTCAACACTGCTCGGGGAGCGGGATAGTCACCTACAGTACAGGGTGGGGGGGAGCAGAGACGACGTACAATCCCTTCAACAAGCAGGCAATACTGTGAACTAGTAAGAAACACCAAACTAGTGTTTATGGTAACAAGAGAAATGCAGGGAAAAGAAATAACTTTTCTTTTTCTGCGTAAAGAAAAGTTATTTCTATATAAAGTAAAAATGGACTCTAAAATACCTTTACAATTTGTGTAAACATCTAAATCTAGAGGGTGCTGTCCTATCTGTTACTCACTACACACACATCAAATTAAAGGATAGTGTTCTTCATTGTTGTTCAGCACAGCTA
>JABJVR010000033.1:3971695-3992925 GCA_025773905.1 Chitala chitala | reverse complement strand
TACACATATATATATATCCTCATAATGTTTGCTGAAGTTTATCATACAGCAACATAAGCTCTTCCAGGGAGCACAAAACCACTAGAAGGTCTTTTGTGACGTCATAGCCATCTGTCACATGATGATTCTGAAAATAATAATAATATTAATATGATGATGATCATCATCATCATCATCACCATCATCATCGTTAGTCAGTGAAAGAATTAACACCAGGGAAACAAGAATGACCCTAACTAATTGGGAACTGGTTTTTCCCTTCCCCAGCCAACAGCCATCCTGTTTTCGCAGACGGTATAGTGCGCACACGTGACCTGAATGTCAGGGGCTCTGATTCGCTCTGGTCTGAATGACAGGTGATAGAATTTCACCCCCTGCTAATTGGAAGCGACTCAGCTGAAACTTCTAATTAGCAGTCTACAATTCTGTGCAGTTTAAATCATGTAACAGTGATGAAAATAGCACCTCCACCCTTCTATCTGTACCATCTGACAGCCCTGAACAAAGGCGCTGCCCAAGTTCTGAAAAATTCCCCATAATGCACTAGTGCAGCCAAGTTAACAGCTGCATGGGGCATGTGGATTTCTGCATGTTTTTTCACTACATTTGCACCCTGCAGTATTTTGATGATATTCTCAGTTCTTTTCTCAGAGTTTTGAAAAGCATTTCACACTACAGTAGACATCAGCTGGTCCAGCTTACAGGGCGACCGGTCATTTACAACCTGTCCCACACTGCAGACTGCACAACTGGTCCCACAACCTGTGTGACACTGCTGGTACCTCAGTAACGCTCCAGTTAGCAGCTGTTATTCGGCGTATTTTTTCTTGTGAACCTACGTAACACTGACAGCACTTGGTGTTTTACTGTAAACCCATGTAACACTGACAATTTTCAGTGGATGTTTGAACTTGTCACACTGAAAGCATTCAGAAAGCATGTGAACCTGTGCATTCCTGTCAGTGTTCAGTTTGTGTTGACACGTCTCACTGACAGTGTACAGTAATCTAGAGTGAACACCCGTGTGTGGACCATGTTACTGTGTTCAGCGTGTTGGTGTGGACCGTGTCACTGGCAGTGTTCAGTGTGTCAGCGCTGACCCACGTGTTCGGTGTATCGCCACTGACCTACGGGTTCAGCATGTCGGCACTGACCCATGTGTTCGGCGTGTCGGTGCTGACCCATGTGTTCGGCGTGTCGGTGCTGACCCATGTGTTCGGCGTGTCGGTGCTGACCCATGCTGAACTCACTGTTGTTGGGGTTGTCCCCGATGATGTGGTGCCGTCCGCTCCAGTACCACAGCAGCAGCGTGGCGTCCCTCGAGCCCGACACGATGTAGCAGTCCCCTCCGATGTAGGACTCGGACCGGGCCAGGCACGTCACCACATCCCAGTGTCCAAACACAATCTGGGTCAGCTTACCTTGAAGGTGACAAGAAGTGTATGTAGACATGAGGGCCCTAACACTACCTGTGCTTAGCAACAGGACAACCACACACACGATAAGATGGGTCAGGCCACAACACAACTGGACACAGCAAAAGCACAACTTAACCTGAAGAAGCAGGATGTGTTTTCCACTTGCAAAAAATGGTCACAATAACAAATCAAGTCTAGTAATAAATGTCAGGGTTCTAGATTATTATTTCAGAAGACCCTGAAGATAAAGAGCATGCTGGTGTACCTTAGTACTACTATCTACAGCTGATCCAGTTTCCCAGTACAGCCTGAGATACTGACGACTCTCAGAACCAGTGAAACACTGACAGCCTTGAATATGTCTGCTGGAGCTAGCGACCAAACGCGCTGTACTCATACTCTGAAATGGAAGGCTGTCATAAACAGCTCTGACTGAGCCTTAAGCAGTTTGAAAAACCATATGAATTTGCTCTCATGATCTCTTCTTCCAAACCAAAGGACCGAATGGTGAAACTGAAAAGGCTCTGACTGGCCCATATTCTGTGGTTTCTTAGGCAAGGCACAATAAACATGTCGAATGCAGTGGCTTAGGTTTTATTTAAAATTTGAGGGGGATTCAATTAATCAGGATGCTTAGTAATTTTTTATTTTTTTTTGGGGGGGGGGGAGATTTGCTCCGCTCAAAACACTGGGAGGAGGTTTGTCCCCCTGCCCCAAACACACCTATGATTGAATGATCGATTCTCCTGCAGATTGAGTGTGAAGACCCTCCCCACATACATCAGCAGATGGTGCTCAAGCGTACCCGTTTCTGTAGAGTAGACACGGAAGCTCTTGTCCCAAAAGCCACAGACCAGGATATAGCGGTTGTCTGCAGTCACTACGAAGCAGTGAGTGTTGATCTGAATACTCTGGTCCACCAGGTCTGTGATCTGCCGTTTGTTAATCCCAGAGTTGTTAGCTAACATGGGGAAAAAGCATAAATCTTCAATGGCAGCCCCTCCACACAATGAGACAGAGGATACCACTCAGTACTCCTCCCCCTGTTGGGGGCCTGCCACACACTTACCAATGAGAGGGTCCATTTCAATGGGCAAGTGATGAGCCTGTTCCAAAGAGTACCCTGGAGCTCCTCTGAGACCTGTCAAACAAACACACAGACACACACGCAGTGTCACTGAGATGCTTTGTAAATATGGCATCTCTTCTCAAGATGCCACATCCCTGATTCCCACAATGCACCCGTCTCCTGCAGCTTGGTCATTAGCGATTGTTAGCATGGCGTTAGCACTGCATTGGAATGAACAGGAAGCCCAGCACTTAACACCGACCACAGATGGTGAGGTGTGAGGGAGCTTGATGCCAAAGCCGGACTGCGCTCAGGGAGGCTGATTGCAACCATATGGGAGCGTTTGTTTTCCCAGTACGGACTGGACTCCATGCTGGCATTGGACCCGGGTTTGTGTGACTGTGTGTGTGCATGTGCGTGCGTGCGTGTTTACTGGCTTCGGCACGTTTCAGCGTGTGTGAACGCTCACACATGTACCCGTCCCGACTCACCCACGGTGTTGTGCCAGCGGTTGACGGCGAACAGGCGGCTGCAGGTGACGGTGACGGCGGCCGGGATGCTGAGGTGGGGCAGCGTGTTGGCCGCCACGTGGGTCACCGGCGAGTTGGAGGGGAACTTGAGCACCATGATGACGTCCTGCTGCATCTGGTCCTTAAACATGAGAGGACTCTGTGGAAGGAAACACTGTTGAGTAGAAGAGAGAAAAGAGAAGTATGTGTGGGGCGGGGGAGGGGGGCAGGATGGAGGGAAGGGGGGCAGGAGAAGGGAGGAGAGAGAGGTGGAGGAATGACAGAAGAGAAGGAAGACAGAATGAAGAGAGGCAATTAGTGTGGAGGTCTCAAGGTAAAACAAGGTACACACACAGGGCAAGGCAGCAGGCAAAGGGGCAAGGTGGGGGGTGATGGGATTGGTGTGGTCATGGACTCTCCCTGCTCCATTCACACCCGGGGCACCTGGAAAAGTACTCAGGTGGCGAGAGAGAAATGGAGACAGAAATCAAGCTCAAAAGAGCAACCAAGCACGCCCTCCCACCCACACAGCCCGAATTCAGAAGCACCAGGCACACTAAACTCTTTGCTGTGTGTGTCTCTGTGCGTGTGTATTTCTGCACACTTAAAAAGGAAAAAAAACAGGCCTAGCATCATCACCACAACCTCCTGCTACATGAACACAAAGCCTAAACAGTCAGTCTTCATTACACCACCTGTGTGTTTATCTGTGTGTTTGAACATGAGGATGTGTGTGTGTGTGTGTGTGTGTGTGTGTGTGTGTGTGTTACGGTAGCATGAACAAACTGCCTGTACATTTGACGCTTTACAGCAGTCCTGTGACACTGAATGTGAGACAGACAAGTGAATCCTGTGGACACTGACATGACTCAGCATGGGGGGGTATAGCGCCCATGATGCAACACTCAGTCTCACCAGGTGCATGGCGGAGCTTCGGGGTGGGTGGGGTTCGATGAGCAGCTGGGAGGGGGTCTGTCCAATGATCTGGATCTGAGACTCCATAGCCTGTGACAGTTAGGGGTAGAGAGAGAGACAGGGAGAGATTGGGAGGGAGAGAGGGAGAGAGAGAGAGAGAGAGAGAGAGGGAGAGAGAGGGACAGAGGAGGGAGAGAGAGGGAGAGGGAGAGGGACAGTGGAGGGAGAGAGAGTGAGAGAGAGAGGGACAGAGGAGGGAGAGACAGGGGGAGACAGACAGAGGGAGAGACAGGAGAGAGGGATGGGGGGGAGAGATGATGTCACAGCTGATAGACTTCACCCAGGTGAGTCAGTGACCTTCCACTGCAGTGCAGGCAAATATTTTTCCCCACTGAGGATCCATAAGGGCTAGGGGCTATGTGCTTCACACCTGTGTGTGTTTCTCTTGTTATCAGTGCACAGATGTATAGCTGTGTTTACAAGTCTCCGTGTGTCCTGTCTGCTGAAGACACCCCCAGTCTTCCAGCCCATAAACTCACGCAAGCATCAGCACACAGTAAACACACTTGTGCCCATTAATAAGCCTCAGTCAACCGCATCGTCCTAGATGGAAAGCCCAACGAGATGACACTAACCGGGGCTGACAGGCTGACAGGGGCCATTACTGCAGCCTCCCCGCCACAAGTGAAGGAATTTCAGTGTAAAGGTCAGGACAGGGCAAACAGAGGCAGGACCAAAAACATTCCTGAGTGAACATGGGTGTTACAGGGAAGAGAGATCCTGTAGTGCACTGCAGCCCAGGAGGGTGGACAGGGCACACAGGACAACTGTTTAAGAATAGGAGAAATTTGTGTCTGATTCTGTTCAATAGTCTGATGTCTTCATTGGCGCCTTAAAATCAAATGGTGCTGCAGTAAATGAAAAAGCCGTGGGACCGACACCAAAACCTTCCGGACCATCAGTGACACACTTCCAGCAAACCGAAACCTAATGGTGTCATAAACAACCAGGTTAAACAAGTTGGAAGTTAAAAGCAAAAGAAAATTGTTTTAGTTCCTCAATTATGTAACTATAGCAATGACCTTATTTTGCACCTTATTTTTACATCTAAGTGTCCAATTGCCTTTCAAAAGAGTAGAAAAAAGTTTCTATTCCATGGACACATATCAGTAACCCAGAAACTGTTCTTTAAAATGCATATGAATGTCCCCCCAAGTATAATTTGTGAAACCAAACCTGCCCAACTGGTGACTGTTTTGCACCAGTCAGGAGCTGTCTCACACCACAGCCTGAGGATGCAGCTGACTCTCAGTGCAGCCAGTGGAGGCTGGAGGTTGTGACTCCCTAAATCCAATTCCCATGGCACAATGGCACCGGTCACAATGCACAAGCTGGGTAACCTGGCACCATATGGCAGTGATTCTTTACATTTTTAGTCCTAAGACTAAAATGAAAATGGAAAAATCTTTCTCTACTTATGGCCTGAGGAGATACCTCAATCAAGCAGAATTCCACAAATGAAAGTATAGCAAAGCCCGTTTTCAGTCCATCTCCCATGGAGGCCAGTCCTCTCTGCTGGATCCCTCAGACACCTAGGCAGGTCTAGGCTCACTGTTAGGCTAACGAGGAGCCACAGGACAGTTAGCTCGTTAAAAATCGCAGTGACAACAGGTGTCGGTGCAAGGGTGACAAGCAACTGAAGCGAGACCCACAGCCTCCATCACTGTCTCCAAAAACGACACCAGCCCACAAGTGCAAGTTTAATTGTAGAAGGTCTGAAATGTATACATTAATGTCCCCTTGTTTCAATGCTTTGGGCTCTGGAGAACTGACTACGGGGTGGCTCAGGGTTGGCAGTGGGACAAATCCACAGATATGTTCAAATGTTCAATCATTCTTTCATATAGTCCTGTAGTCAGATAAAGAGAGTATGGCCAGCTCCCTCATGAGGGAACCGTTTCCAAACCACTTCCTGTAAGCTTTTTAAATTCAACTGGCATGTTTTGTGTTTAAACTTCAAAGGCACAATGGCTACAAGTGGAAAGAAATGCTTAGCTGAAAAACAAGCATGAGAATAAAGCCCACCGCGGAACACTGCCTCTCACTCCTGCGCAAACGGAAATGGTTTTGAAAGGCTGAGGCCAGCCAGGCCACTGATAAGGACCTCGCTAAGAGAACTCTCTGTGCAGGTATGAAGGAGCAGGACACAGTGAAACAGCACGCGCTCATTCATGTATTTAACCAAATGATGGAGGTAGGTTGTCATAGCCACAGAACAGGCATGCAAGGAAGTACAAGAAATTCTGCTTTAATAAAACAACAATCTTATAAATGTGCTTGAACCTGTGGACTGTTCTATACTGTAGGATACTGGACATGCTCTCCAGTTATGGGTTTTAGAATAAGCATGTGGGTGTGTTGAGTCCCGTGAGCTGACAGCATACAAATTAACAGCTGTGTGCACAGCAGGTGCTGAGTGTCATAGCAGGGGGGCTGTTTAACTGCCAAAACGAAAGGACTGCTGCCACAGACTGACACCAACAGAACCACTGAGAAATCGGAGAACAGGCTCATCTCTGCTACGTAAGCAAAGGGCACGACGGGACCAGACATGCACAAAGAAATGAAAAATGGCAAAAAATTCTGAAAAGTAGAAATGCTGTTGGACATCATACCTAAAATCCTATCCAAAACCTGCTTCATTGTTGGCTTAACCCAATTAAACCATTCTCCAATCACAACCTAACTCAGGCCCAGCCCAGACCGACTGACCCAGTGATGCCTAAACCCCTAAAGGCTCACCTCTCTTGTAAGGGGGTCGGAGATGCTGTCCAAGTTGACAGAGCCCTCGTAGGTCAGGTAGTGAAACACGTTAAGGGCACGCACGGCCTCAGGACCCCGCTGCTTGTAGCCGAAAATCAGGTCAATCCACTGATGTAACTGACAGGACACAAACTCGCTCTCCAGGGCCTGAGGGAAGGAGGAGAGAAAAAAATTGACAAGATGGTAACAGAGGAGCGCCCCCGAAAGTCACAACAAGATGAATAAAGAAACGCCAGAGCCACTGGGCTGGGGAGCATGGAGTGTAACTCACACACAGCATGGGGTAAGAGCAAACTCGCCAATGGCACTAAGAGTGTGGCACACAGGGGTGGCATTATGTCTAGCGTGGAGGGCACAGGTACATAGCACTGTGAAAGAAAAAGTCCTCAAACTTCAAAGTAACTAAATCGGTGTGCAGTCACCTGCCGCTCGGTGCAGATAATTAAAGAAATTAGAAGTTAGAATAAGCACTTCTTGAATTCATATTTTGTTACTCTCCGTAACAGGCTCACACCTAAAGAGCACTGATATCATTCACAGCACAGGCCAGTGTTACACTGCTGGGTACAGGTGATACAAAGATGCAAACACTCCTGAAGGCACACAGCAGGTAACACCATCACTAACAAGGAAGATGCACAGGACCAAGAGCCACACTGTCACGCAGTTCCTTTCAGCCTGCTCACATCTGATGACAGCAGCTGACCCTGACTCTAACATGGTAGACCCTGGAACACAGGAGTTAGGAGGACCACAGGGCACATCATCGTCATGGTAACTACAGAGCAGAGAGGAGGTGACGACAGCTACAGGGACAGGAGCAATGCATGGGCCGCATACATGACAGTGGAGGTGGTGAGGGGGAATGGGATTTAAAATGACTATAAATAGAACGGGTTGTGGCCAGGGTAGAGAACAAGGGGGGGTGAGGGGGGTTTGGGGAGGGGGAAGACGGGAAGACGTGACTTTGTTCTGTTGGTCCTGGGGTTAACGTGCCACTTTTTGTCATGCCACTCCTTCCCATGTTTGCATACACATACTGACATGACACTTTGTTGTCTCAGAAAAATACGCCACACACGCACACGTGCACAAACAGTGGGTATAGGGAGTAAGTATGGTAAATTAATAAAACATGAGCAGTGAGTACAGAGTGTAAATATGGAGTACCGTACATGAGCTGTATGACTATCGTCATTACAAACGGGCTGAAAGCAGACAGCCTCCTCGGTGATTAACAGTGGAGTTCTTTCACACCCAGGTGAGCTGCTTACAATCCTCTCCTGGTCTTACCAAAGCAATTACTCCCACAATAAGTTCACGTCGTGTCAGACTGCAGGAATGCAGCTCCTGTTCTAAAAGGTGACATATGAGATGCCTCCATCTTGTGCAAAACCTGAGGAACAGGAGCACTGGCAGGGTTCACAGCCCATCTCGGTTCTCGTCCTCCTTTTCCTGTGATGATTTTGAACATGGCAGGAATGACAAGCTTGTCACACTGCAGAGCGACACACCCGTCGGGAGCCGACAGGCTCATCACACTGCAGAGCGACACACCCGTCGGGGGCCGACGGGCTCATCACACTGTAGAGCAACAGACGCAGCAGGGACTCACCATCCTGTTGATGCGGACAAAGTCCTCAGGCTTCTTGGCCCAGGGTGGCAGCTCCACATCACACACAGCGGTCCGGTCATCCCTCTGCCCCAGGTTGTACCCATTGCTGTTGACAAACATTTCCGGGAGGTAGTAGAACTCTGGGATGAGTTCCTGTCAGGGATACAAACACAGCTTTAACTCCACAACCTGGACACACTAAGCTTGTATAAGATCCCACACTGTCATTCAACAACACACCTGCTGATTTGAGTTTAGGAAACATTTCTGCTGTTATGGTTGCTTCCTAATGAAGGCTGTTATGCCCTCAGCACTCATGCTGACAGTCGTGCTGGCTGTATAATAGAGGCCGACCAAAATTCGGTTTCGGTGCCGAAAGTTGGCAAATGATGTCTTTTGGTGTGCTTTCTGTTTCGGCCAAAAACAATAAGTTAACTTTCGGTTTTCTTTAGGTTTTGACCGAAATTGATACAGACTTTTGGTCGTCAACCAAATGTCTATTTTTAGAATGTTACAGTAGCCTGTTTGTCGGTCCGACTCTGACTGTGTGCCGGCAGTCGGCGCTGGGCAGTCCGAAGGATGTTCATTCACTCAGTGACGTCCTGCTTTAGTTTATATGCGTGTTGTTACTGAGACTCGTCTTACAATATTGATACTGAGCTTTAGCCTGTTGGCGTAATTACAGCAGTATCTTCCGTATAAGCAAAGCTTGTCTGTTATTTAATAGTTCTATAGCAAATTGGTGAGAATTAACCAATTAAAATACTTGTCTGCACCGCCGACCAGCGTGGCTAGTAAACAGCTGTTTAGTGCAGCAGGACAGCTGTATGCTGACCGGCGTAGCAATTTGCTGGGCGAGAATGCGGAAAAACTGTTGTTTCTTAACTACAATATTTGTTTGTTTGAATTTAATTACTAATTTACAGTATTGATGTTCATAAATTGATGAGTATTGATGTTCATGAATTGTTAATAGTGATGTTAACAATTAGTGATTGTTAACGGTTAGTTCTTCAGTTTTGGTTGGCCTCTGCATAACATTCTAGTAACCCCAGTGGCACCCATTCCTTCTGCATCGGTGCAGTAACTATTAAATGAGCCAATCAGGACAGGGTCCACTAAGTGTGCTATTTTGCACTATGTTGCCCCCACCACACACTGTCAAAGTGTGTTTCTAGTGAAAGCAGGGGACCCTCTGCTCACAGGATGACCCTGCAAGGGGGCTGCCACCACCCGTATTTAATGTCCTGATCCCACATCCACACATGGACGCAGTCCCATCATTCCAGGCTGCAGGTACTGAGGTGCAAAGGGGACATGGCCAATCCAACTGGTCCAGCTAAAAGCTTCCCCCTCCATTGGTAAAGAGCCTTTTTTATAGTCCATTTTATTTAAAACTAAGAAAGCTCTGTAGACATGTAAGGACAACGGTGTAACAGGACTGACCAAAGCCCAGAGAGAAACCCTGACATAAAGCCCTTGTGAATTATGTTTAACTTGAACTGCTGTACTAGTGTTGGATAATTAACGAAACTCTGAGGGGGCGTGCACACGTGCACGCTGCTGGTGTGCTCACATCCAGCTACAGAACAAGCATCCAGCAGACAGTCTTTTTAAAAGCAGGTCAGCTTGCGTATCTCGGCTGCGTGCCGTAGCCCCACAGCAAGCCCGGGCCTGCGATCACAGAGCTGCTTCTCCTCCCGCTTCACAGAGAGCTTTAGCACAACATGATTAGCGGTACAACAGGGCCGCGACCTCGGGAATGGCTCCACGGTCAGTACTTTGTTAGGGACAGCTCCAAACGTAGTCGTGCTGTGAGGGCCTCCTCAACACAAAGAGCTCGCAGTCCCGTTATAAAGTGTGCAGAGACAAAACTGAACACATACGTAGTGTAATACAGCTCAGCAGTGCACAAACACCTGCCCTGAACGCTGAGGATTCCTACATCTGGGGTAGTTTTAACTGCCTATCGACCACGACTCCTCACCAGTACCCAAGGACCGGATAAGCACAACGTTTTGGGACAAGCACCATGCTCCTGTTACATGTCATGATGGGAAACGGAGGGACCGCGGGGATCACCACAGAAGGGGTTCTACTGAGACATGAACTTCATGGCTCACCTGACCCTGGCTTGGGGCTGTACTAATTAACCAAATAATCACACTCAGAACACAAACAACCTACTTTATGTCAGCAACAGCTTTTTTCAAAACTGTATTTAATGTACGTTAATATTAATAATGATGAAGGAAACGTGTCCTCCTTTTAACATTCAAACCTCAATTTCTGACATTTTAGATTTCTGCACAACTGGACTGTGATCACCAATTCAATTAATGCTAGTTTAAAAGCCAAGCTACTGTTTATAACAACTGAATTAATGTTTGATGACAAAAACATATTTCCTAATTAATGTTTCTCCAAGGCTGACAATCATTTGATATAGGTTTGGGGGGGCTCACCTTCACATCTGAGGTGTCTCGCTGGCATGTTCTCCAGGAGCGGGCGATGGAGGAGAAGGTCCGGTCGGGGTGCTCAAATTTGTTGTTGTTGGCATTAAGGAAGAACGTAGTAAAAGGCTCCTGGTGGGGGTGGGGAAGTGTTGTGTCAGAGAGGTAAAAAATTCTTGCCAAGGGACAACCCTCATTACTTACACACACACACACACACACACACACACACAGGAAAATACATGACAATTCTTTTCCATTCCATTCCACTTTGAGAAGACAACACTGAGCCAATTAGAATTTACTTAGCAACGGTATAAATGTACTTGTGTGTCGGGCTTTTATCTGGAGTTGTGTGGAAGGTGAGAACCCTCCCCTCTCAGAATAAGGTCCTGAACTCACACTCTCCCTGTAGTCTATTTCCAGCTGAAACGGTGACAGCTAAATCTAAATTTAATTTAACAAGCGGTACAAGTCGGCTCATCTGACTTGTGCTAAATGAGCCAGAAAAGAATTTTCTCAATTAAAATTCTAGTTTGCAAGCTGTAGCCAAGCAACAGCACCAATACTGGATAGCAAAATATGATAAAAATATATTAATATGTAGATATGATTACATATTGTCAGAGTAGTCAAAAAATGCTCAAAGGCATGTTGTGAAAGCAAAGAAAAAAGTCATTTTTGTTATAATGAACAAAATACGTTACAGAGGGTTCAAAGGTCAGCATCATAACAATGTGTGTGCACACAAGCATGAAAGTTGACAAGCGCCTTTGTTACAGAAGAAAAAGCCTTTTCCTTTCCTGACATTCTCATCATCATCTCCAACTCCCAGAAAGGAAAGAAGACACGCTGAGAGACATTGAGTAACGAAGAGGACACGAGATTTTCCTGAGATCTGTCACGTCTGACATGTGCATCCTGTGAGGGACTCGTGTACGGAGTGGCGGACAAGACGTGACAGCTCTCCTGCCTGCACTCACGCTTGTTATCCTTGTTCTGTGGTCCTGAGTTGCATGTGTCACCAGATTTAATTGGCTGAGGAAGGTTAATTGAGGGCACAAATGAGAAGAGACATAAACCCCAGGCGAGACACTCCGCCAGCGTTACACACTAGTGACCATCCTGCTCATCATTACCAACGGATCTGAACTGGATGGGTTCTGAAACCCTTCCCATCGCAATACACATGCAGGAGGGAAATCAGGCTGGTTTGCCCCTCCCATTGCCTTTACCCTCTGGGGCCATCAATCGGTAGCTATGACAACAAACGACAATTCTACTGATGTTGTGCGTGGACTGTTCAGTGTCAGCAGCTCTCAAACTGTCTGTATATCTCTGACCAGTTTAGTCTCATGCCAATTATTGGCTTCAAAACTTATTTTTCCAGAATGCCCTTGGAAACTGTAAAACTGACATTTTAAATGATCCTTTTATTCTTTTCCTAGTTTTAGGAAGAGTAATGTTATTAAATGACAGTTGGAAGGCGAGAAGCATGGCCAAACTAACAGACACAGGACAGAATTAGTGTTTAAGAGTTTTGCATGATACTTAGCCATGAAATGGGGTCTACCATTAATGTTAGGTTTAGATATGAGCATCTGTTTATGTATTTGAACAGGTTTACAGTACATACTGAGACTTGAATTGCATTAAGGTGTGAGACAGTACATCTCTTTGCCTCTGAGCAGGTCTAAATTGGGGTTTAACTTTAGGCCTCACGATGGCACTGGAGTGTGTCTTGGCAGTAGTGAACTCACTATCCTAACGAGCCAGCGCAGTGTGGTGGCAGCAGTGGAGTAGAGGGAGTTGTAGTGGTAAGGGGGCGTCTGTTCATCCTCCCACGTCTCGTACCGCTCTGCGTAGAACACGGCACGCTTGGGATTCAAGGCCCCGACAGGCTGGAAGGCATGGAGGATGACAAAACATGAAGAGAGGGAAAAGAGAGAAAGAGTTATTTTTACACTTCTTTCCTGTGTTTGCCAGCTTTGCTTATGCCATCATTTTCTTTCTGTCAGTAAAGTTGCCCTCCACATCAAGCCCATCTCCTTTTTCCAACATTTAGAGCACCACCATGTGGTTGACATGGTACAAAAGTGAAGGCACAGAAACAGATGCAGAGAGAACAAGTTCTGTTCCCTGGTCATGCGGCACTCACAGTGTAAGTGGAGCGTCAAAAAGAAGACGAGGAAGACAATGAAAATCTGGCCTTGATCTAATGGCTTTAATCTGCACAGACTCTCTAGGCCCCTGTTAGCCATGGGGGAACACAGGAGGAGGGTTTATCTATGGGATTTTACTGTCGGGCCTCATTTTGTTTGTCACATCTCACTTTCACAGCCACAGAGCACCCTAGTGCGCTCTCGGTGAAGGTGTCCCAGGGAAACCTGGAGTACAGTCTCAGTAGGATGATGATGGGTATTCCACACAGCTGAACTCCAAACGGCAAACACATCACTGCACCCTCACTAAAAACATCTGCTGAACAAAGGGACGGCACCAGTGATGACATCATCTGTGGCCGGTTACATGATGGCGGGAATCCTGGGAATGGCAGAGGCGCCTTCCATCTTCTTCCTGTGCTCACAGGCAGACGGGAGGCAGACATTATCACTTCATCACGGTCCTGGGCTGCCCCACCGGCCCTGCTCCAGCCATGTTAACTAGGAGTCAGGGAGAATCATCACCCAGCAGACCAAAACAGCCCTCAGAAAACATGGCTTTCAGTCTCAGCTGGCGAAGTCCCAGAGGCCCACAGAGACGTGCGTTTTCAGCCAAGTCTCATTTCTTTGTCACACGCCCCAGCTTCTGAAGATGACCATAATTAAGTAGTGCAGATTATGCCATGTTTTTGTGGAAACACATGGATATAAATACTTTGGCTGATTAGTGTCTATCCAGTGATGTAAAATGTGCTGTGAGAACAGTAGGATAGAAGGTCTGTAAAAGGGTCGGCGTGACCTTTGTTTCTACTCACCATCTTGAGAACTTAGTCCAAGGCTCATTATTGCTTGGCACATGCCTTCTACTGCGACCCCTCCAGCCATACACAAAAAAAACCACACCCACCTTTACAGTCCCCAAATCCCACCCCATCTCCATTTAAAACTCACCAGCGAGCTTAATATGAACACAACTGTCCTGAGCAGGGTAAGTTTATTGAGATCCATGGAGATTTATGAGGTGATAATGGCCCCAGCTAGCGACATGGGCCGGTTCTGACTGGACGAAGAGCTAGTCTCAAATACCACAGAACTGATCCATAAGGAACAGACCCATGCACAAGGCTCGCTTGCTGTTAGGCCAACAGCAGAAATCAAAACCCTATCTCTGAATTTGAGCATTACGACCTCTACATACACCCTCCCATAGTTCTCATTTCCATGTCATTAAAATGGTCGAGTAATGCCAAGCCTTCTACTCAAGAAAATCAACCAAATACCAAAGCCAAGTATTGAACCCTTCCACTTAAAAAAAATAAAATAAATGTACACATGGAAGAGAAATCAAGGGGCCTTTATTATTCCATATGGCAGTGTGATAAATCGACAAAGCATGTCTAAGCAGTTCCTGCATCAAAGAAGCTGAGAATGAGGTCTGCTCCATCACCTTCTACAATACTGAGCTGTTTAACAGCCTGCCCGTGTTCTGCTGTTGGTGACCAGGAAGCCCATCTTGGGCCGGAGACGTCGCCTACAGCTCACACACTGGGGCTCTTCAAGTGATGGCCATGTAGAATCCCAGCCTAGCTAAATTTCTTTTCAATCTGGACAGTATGCAAACTGCTATGCAAATCAAAAGTAAAACCCTTTATCTTATTCTGCAGTTTCCAGCAGTGTGATGAAAGCTGGACAAGCCAACACACTTCTGATTCCCAGGACAAAAAGCTGGACTTCCTTATTTGTGCCCCAGTACTGTGAAACCCTGCCCTTTTCACTGATATCACTGTATTTAACAGGTAAATGGCAACCTCATTACAACAATTCCCAGTCAAGGAAAAATTTGCAATATCCATTTATGTAATCATATGAAGCTATACGAAATATGGCCGTGATGCATGGTGCATGCAGGTGGGAATTTCAATTAAAACAGGCTATGTGGTTGTCGGGTACAGCGACGGGTACAGATGTAGCACCATGGGAGACGTTACCTTGGAGAGGTCCCTGAAGTTGCCAGGCAGGGTGAGGTCCAACTCTTCTGACTCGTAGTTAGTGAGGACCCAGGGAAAAACAGGGTACTGGTTCAGATCATTATAGGTCCGTCCTGAACACAGAGAGAGAGGGACAAATACAAGAGTGAGAAAATGTATGTAACCTAATATATGGCCATGAAACCGTGACACGGGGTCATGGTGTAAAATTTTCACGTTGGCTTCACTTCCCATTTCCACGGGCTGTCGGTGAGCGCTTCTGTATAAAACGTCTACAGTTAAACCTAAAAGGCACTAATGATAGTGATCGCAACTAATCGTGCCATGTTACATCTCCCTTCTTGTTAGAGGAAGAAACCTTTATTTGTCCTACAAGGGGAAATTACAATGTTGCAGCAGCAAGTACAGAAAAAGGTAGCAGAAAGTACTGTAGAAAGTACAGCAGAAAGAAAACAGAAAGTCTGGCTGTGATGTACACCTGAACGGTCACAACCATTTTTTTCTGAGCAAACCAGTTTTATTGCCCAGCTAGGTACACATTTCGGTGACTAAAGTTCCGTTGACCTGGCAGACTACTCTTTACACAATAACCTTACAGCGTTCATAGTTTTGACTGAAAGCAGAAGAAAACAAAACTGGTGACTGATTGGACATACTCATTCGTGTAAAGTGTCTGTTTCACTGGACATTCCAATAACAAGAAAAGAGCACTACTACAGAGAAAGGCTGAAACATGTCCAAATCTGCACGATACCATGACAATGTAAAAAAAAAAAAAAAATTAAAAATTAGAGGGTAGACCCCCTCCCCCTGCCATAACTGCAGAGTCGTCCTGACAGGAGCAGAGAAGGTTGGGGGGGGGGGGGTGCCAGGCAGGCTAATGACACTGAAGCAGTGTTTAATTAGGGCCTTGCCATCTGTACAACAACACCCGCACCCCCCGTCTGCCAAGATGGTGGCACCCCGACACCCCGCCCCACATCGGGGGTCATTATGAGGATTTCTTTTTAATGAACCTTCAGCAAGTTTGCGCCCGGCTCCTGATCTAATTAAAGGGCTGACAGCAGCAGGCTGGCAAAGGTGCACTTCATTACATGGTGAGAATACGTGGGCACACGTGCCACACTCCAGCAGCGACCCCTTTTCACTGGAAACGCATGTGTCACGTCAAGGCCTCTACAGGGGATACACCAACTTGTCGTGTTCGGGGAGAGCCAAAAAGTGAAAATACCAGCTTTAACAATTTTTTTAAAAAGAAAGAAAAACAAGGAAGCCATTATGGTTCCCATCATACCCTGGGAAATCAGCAGACACATAGTGTAACATCCATCTCACTGACATGAAAAACAACACCTCATACCTCAGGGTCAAAAACAGCTCAAAAACAAATCTTAAGAGATGATCACATGGATTTTTAACATTTTCGACAGGCCAGATATTCCAACTTATGACAAAGGAGAGGAAGGAAAAAATAGCCTAAGTTTAGAGATCAGATTTCTGGAAACTGTGTGATATTGAAACGGTTCCTTCCTCCGCGGCTAACCCCACAGGTGACACAGGTGAAACTCCGCCCAGGAAGAGTCGGGAATGTGAAACAGGCTTAAGGAGGGTGGGGGACCGTTTGGGGGGGTGGGGGTCTGTGCTCACAGCTTGCGGCCCTCGGCTGTCCAGTTGCCATGCTGTTCGACAGCAAAGCTGTGAAAATTGGATTTTGTTGTTATTGTTTCCAGACGCTGTGGGAAAAGGCCCTGTTGACTCTAATAAAGTGTCAGCACCAGATGGAGCTGTCATCATGGCAGTGATGGAGCGAGAGAGAACGGGAAAAGCACCCGGGGACACAACCGAGAAACGCAAAGGCGAGTCAATCACACGCGTGTGCACGCAACACACACACGCAACGCCTCCCCATCTTCCCCGAGGCCCAGCATGAGCCCCCATTAATGCCGCTCACCTGCAATGGTGTTCAGGAACATGAGGTACTCAAAGTTGGAGATCTCACGCCTCTGCCAGCGCTGGGTCATGTTGGAGGACTTGAAGAGTTGCCTCGGGGTGGCCAAGGAGATTCGCCTGGGGGTGGGGGAAACCACAGAGTTACAAAAAAAAAATTTTATAATGGCTTCACAGTCAAAAACACAGTCTTGGAGAGCAGTAAAAACACAGTCTTGGTGGGGAAAAGGAGCACTTTCAGTGTAACAGTTTGTGTTATACAAAAAATAAATACATTAAACATGCATGGTCCATACCTTTGAAGTTATACGTAGTGCAGCCTCACAAACTCAGTGTCACTCACTGACAGACAGGTGAGCACCTCTATACCAAAACGCAACATCTCCTGTAGTTTCAACGCTTGTGTGCAGACACACAAGCGTGCACACGCACACACATTACCTGGCTTGCGGCAGGCCGTAGCTAGTGCCGACACCGACCCGTGGTAAACTGTAAACGACCTTCTTCACTGTGGCCTGGTCAGGGAAGTTGAACATGACCGAAGCTGACAGGGACAAACAGAGAGGTGGGGATCAGGATAATACCCAAAACCAGCAGGAGGGGGCTTCAACGCAGGACAACCTGTGAGCTAGGGCGCGCTTTCACAAGGGCTTACTTCTGTTGGCCATGAAGACCTCGAGGCCAGTGTTTTGCAGCAGGTAACGGCGGGAGAAGACCGCGCGGATCTCGCTGAACATCCATTTTCCATGGAGGCCCTCGGAGTATGCCAGGACCTGAAGGACAAAGTGTCATGAAATGAACTTAAAGGCAGAACAGGAAAACCACTTTCTTCAAGCTTCCCATTTTCTCATCTGTCAGTTAGTTTAACATTTTACAACTCTGTAAATGATACTGCTAGATGACTGTGAGTCACATCGTACTTACTTTATCCACAGTTTCCAATTAGAGATTATTCAAAACTGCATATTTTGACAACTCGGTTATACATGGAATTGGGTGCTTATGACTCATAAGCACCACTCAGTGCTTTATAAACAAATTAACTTGGAAACTTTTGTTCAGCTCTGTGCTTCAGGTTGGTCCATGCTTTAACATGGACTGATCTTTGGTGACTTCAGAGAAAAGAGAGAAAGGCTGAGCACAATGTGTAAGGAGGAGCTGGCTTTTACTCATGGGAGGAATGGGCTCATTGCACAGAATCCCTCCTGCCAGCTCTGTAAGGTTCTTATACCTTTGCAGCTCACTACACACACACACAACCATCAAAATAAGCGATGCACACACAGTGACAAGACAAAACAAGGTCATTAGGGAGACAGTCGATCCTGACAGTCAGTAGCTTTGGTGGGGGGTGTTTTAGGTGTTTAAGCCCACTCTCCAACTGATTTCCCCAACTTACACTGAGAGAAAACACTGTGGGGGGATGTCATTTCCCATGACTCGCAAATCAGCCTTTCGTACGTAATCTAAATGCTGTTGAATAGCTATATGCGTTAACAATGTTCAACCTCATTCTGAGAGGTTGGGAACAAGGTCTTTGATGTAAGCCTTTAAAAAGTTTGTGACAGACCAAACCTGCAACTATTGCTGCTGGACTATAACCCCAAGCCAATTACCCACTCAAAACCAGACATCCCAGTGCGCACCCACTCAGTTGTCATGGAAACAAGAAGCGGACCCACGTTGACTAATAGTGGAGAAGAAGCAATACACTCATGGGCCAGGGCAGGGGTTGGCACTAAAAATGATTCGTAGCAACAATTCAGGCCTGTTGATGTCATGGACAACCTCATCCAGAGGAGCTGAGAACCTGACGACATCACACACCCCTAATGAATCAGAGCAGGAAAGCACACACCGGATATGCTGCTGAACACAACTTTGTAACGTTCAGGCCATTTCACTGTGGTGAAAGACATTTCCTAAACCATGATACAAAAGCATGCCACAGTGCCAGAATACACAGGAAGACTGCATCCTTGGCCCTGAAGTAGAGGTAGCCAGTGGCAACTCGCATGTGAGAACAGGACCAGTGTTTAGGATGAGTCACACTGTACAAGTCCAGAAGCTCTGACACTATAGAAGTGAATATATATATATATATATATATATATATATATATATATGTGTATGTGTGTGTGTGTATATAAGTACATAATTGTGTATCACAATGACAGAAACGAATGAATGAAGAGAGGAGAGGTCAATGTAAACAAGTGAGAGAAAGGTCATTTAGATATTTCTTAGGCAAATCTTGATACAAGAGACAGTCACATAAAACTGTCAGAGAAGTGTTTACAAATAACTCACAGTAATTACAAATTCTGTCTATCAGTGGTGTATTACCCCATCTGCCTGTGTCTACAGCTAAATGATTTCCTAGACATCTGAACAGAAATAATGATTGTATTAACCGCATGTTGCGAATAGAGGTAGCATTACATTCTGATTAACAGATTTGTATTGGGAATATAAATTCCGCTTGTTTTATAAAATTTAGGTATACCATGAACCATGTGCTTTGTCTCTTAGTTGCTGATTGGGAGCTTTGGTGTAAACCATGAACCTAGACAACTGTAGCAGATGACTACTTCAGTCTGCACACCAGAAAAACGCCATTTTCCCCCTTCTTGTCTAGAATATCTTTTCTTCTAAGACCATGATTTTTGTTTTATACAGATTCATATCATAAAACATGCAAAATGTTTCCAGAAATTTGTTTCTGTAGCCCCCTGACTGTTACTGGTATATTAGCCATGTCATCAGCATACAACAACAACAACTAAGGTCAGTAAATCGGTGTCATTTTCAATCTGAATACCTTTACAGGTTTCTTTCAACACTGATGTGTAATTCATTCAAAAAGAGGAGAAACAACCAGACTCACGGTGCAGCCTTGTTTTGAGCTGATGTTACAGCTAAAGTACTATGTTAAACCATCAGCTCATTTATCAAATGATTTCAGTGAGAGTACATGGACTTCAAAATACTAAAAACTTTTCCACAAATACCATTTTTAAGAAGAGGAAAATACAAAGGTTGTGCTGAACACCGTTGAATGCTTTACAAAAGTCAAATATAGAATACATCCTCTCTTTATGGTTTGTAATATATTCCTAAACAACCGACTATAAAGTCATCATGTTGTGCATTGTAGAATAACCAATTCAGTAACCAGCTTGTTCTTTGTAAAATATAGTTTTTTTCTGCGTAAAGTGCAGAACGTACACGTCAACTTGTGACCACATTCTGAACTGCAGACTAACATGTTTGCGTATGTATGTATGACTCAGTGAGCACATGCCTCAGAGCGTGGAAACCACACCCAACAGGACATCAGCATGCTGACTGGACAGCCTTGCGAACTTGCCACAAACACTGGGTTCTGCCCCCCCACTACCTAAATCCCAGCAGTGCTCAGCATGAATAGATTACAGCAGTGCAGTGTGCATCCACGGCGTGCTAAACAGACCTGACCTTCCCCTTCAGTCTCTTCACTGCCAGCAACACGTGATTGCACATAGACTGGTAATTCATCAGGCGGGGATAGCTGTGGGCGGCGTGGGGTGGGGGACATGGGGGAGGGGAGTTATGGATGATGAAAGAAAGGAGGAAAAGTGAGATCACACTTATTACTCTGTTACATTCCTCTCCTTATAAATTTCCTTTGCAGAATTTCCTTTAGGCAAATGCTGTCATGCAGAATGCTGGGCAAAACCACAATTTCCCCACTTTTCCACAATTGCACAACAGAGCATTTTTACATCTTAAACACTCAGAGCACAATGTCTGAGCCCTATCTCAGGACTTGAACACCCCCGTTAGGACCAATTCAGGTGTACTTTCTCAGCTATTAGATTACCTGCACCAGTACAGAAACGGCATTTTATTATTCAATCCTCTGTATCTGATTACATGAGGTGAACTGTGTGTCTACAAGAACAATTTACTTACAGTGTGTACATAGTGACAGAGTCTGCTGAATATAACATGAATCCACTGACACAACTACAATTCTCACTGTCAGAGCAGGATTTTCATTGGTTCGCGATAGTCTTTGGGTCTTTTTACTATAGCAAGTCGAAGATGAAAACCAGAAGATGGCCACGATGTTGACTGCTGAGCACACAGAACTAATAGTTTGTTGAATCACACTTGGACGTGTGCACACGAGATTAAAAGTGGCAACACTCAACAGAGTACGGCTAGTGTGCGCTGACTTGCTGAGTGACACAGCTATACACACAAAGACACAGTGAGAAAGTGAAACACACCACTGAGCAACATTACAAAGGCACATTGGACTCTGAGGCTCTATGAAGACTTCAGTG
>JABJVR010000033.1:3957495-3971595 GCA_025773905.1 Chitala chitala | reverse complement strand
CGATTTTGTATAGTGGATTTTAGGTTTCAGGTACAGGTAGGTCTCACTTAAATGAGAGAATTGTGCAATAAAAATAAAGCCCTCTAAATAAAACACATCTTGCTGTAATGAAATTGGTGAGGCATATTCAGGTTGATGTGGACTAACCTTCAACTAGTAAACACAACATCTCCCACATCCTGTGATGCTGTCAGGTGTAGTGACACATGATGCCTGTCCGCTCTGTGAACACACACTGCTCCTGTTCTCACTTGGACTCCTTCTCTTTGCAGACACACGCTGGTTGTGCTGCACAGTGAAACGCCCACCGGACTCCACTCTGAAGTGGACGGCCTCGCCTCTCATCGCTGCAATCTGCTGTTGGCTTCTTGATGTACTTTGAGCTCCTGACTCCAGTTGATTGTTTTACACATTTATTTGTTTCATACTGGCTTTTAACGAAGGCAGCTTGTCATTGTTAGAATAGTCAGTCTCTGCACATTCAGAGGCACCGTGGCCTCCAGGTCATCTGGGTGGAAAGGAACTGCCCTAACATCATCTTAGTCGATAGCAATGTGGTATTCACTAAAATAAATACAATTGATTTTTGGTTCTATTATTATACAAATACTTTAGTGTATAAAAATAGCACATCATATGTAACTGTTGTCACTTTCAGATGTTCCAAAAAAAAAAAACACTACAGGAGGTCCCTCACTGTATCATCTGTAACCACACTGCAGGAACTCTCTCACTGTACCCTCTGTAACCACACTGCAGGAACTCTCTCACTGTACCCTCTGTAACCACACTGCAGGAGCTCTCTCACTGTACCCTCTGTAACCACACTGCAGGAGCTCTTTCACTGTACCCTCTGTAACCACACTGCATGAGCTCTCTCACTGTACCCTCTGTAACCACACTGCAGGAGCTCGCTCACTGTACCCTCTGTAACCACACTGCAGGAGCTCTTTGTAAGTTTGTAACTACACTGCAGAAGTCCTCTCACCATGCAGAATGGACTGGTGCAGGCTCCAGTAGATGCTGAGACAGTTCTTTTCCTTTTTCATGCCACGCTTGCACTGGCAGCCATGCAGTGGACTGGATAGCAGTGCTGTCACGGCGTTTGCACACTGGTTACGTGCGCCGGGCCCCAGCTTCATGCTTCCATCGCCCGCCACACACTGTCGCAGGGTCCGCAGCCTGGGGCTGCACACTTCATCACTGGAGCAGCTATCCCCTGCCTGCAGACAGTCCTGTCCTGCAGACAGTGCCACCTGCAGGAGCCCGGCAAGGTAAGCTGCAAAAAATAAAAACAGTAAGAGGGCAGCGTTAGCATGCAGCTTTAGCAATGCTAAATCAATGTGAAAAGTGTCATTTCCTGCAATCATTGCATACTACAGTTGAATATGGTCCTGACAGCTAGTGTCAAATACAACTGATGAAATGAGGTACTTTGCCTTATGAATAAAACATTACTGCTGCTATTACATAACATGGCTGTTTTTTTAATGAGAATAAACCATTTAGGCAAGTTTATGCAAATATAAAATTTGGGAACTACTAGTATATCTGGCCTTCTTTGAAAATGCACAGATGAAAACACAAGGTTACTTGAATGTGTATTTATAAATGCATCCCTTGAGTGCACACCTAGGCGAAATTCTGTATGGAATAGGCGTTTCTCAGTAAAGCTGTTTGTCAGTATAGACTGGTTAGTATAGATTCATGGTTACAGTTGGTATTGTCAATCAAATTACACATGTAGCTCCCCTTTTAAAAAACTGATTTTCCTTGTGTAACATATTAGATTGTCCTTCCATTCAATTTATTTTCTGGGACTTTGGCACAATGTCAAAGTCATTCTTCATAATGACTTTCACACAAGGCTTAAATGTACATATTTCAAAAATGAAGCCAGATAAAAGCCTATAATGAAGTGAACATTACATGCAATAATTGTGTGAAAAATTTATCGTAAAACAAAAAACAGGACAGCAAGGGAAAATGAAACAGATCATCTATAAAAAATACAAGTAAATAGAATCAGTTTTTCGCCAGTTTTTTTTCCCTTGTCAGCAGTTGCATCCTGACACTTGCTGATTAGATTAACATTTATAAATATCTCCCACTTCAGATGTACCTTAGTGAATTTCAGAATTTGTCCTGTCTTATTAACCCTTTTAAAAAGATTTTTCTCTCAACATTGTGAATACCTGTAAATGTTTATGGTTTGTAGATTTCTGGTTAAATTTCACTGTCTTAATCTTGTTAGTTCCTGGTGTTTTACTTTAATGCAAAATATTCAATATATCAACATGGTTGCACAACACTGTCTGTATTTTACCAAAAGCACAGTTTTATTTCTGGGCTTGGCTAACATCAAGGTTGGGTAAATTCACACTTTGATCTGATGCTGGCCAGCGGCTTGCGGATCAAACCAAACTCATAGGAGTTGTGCATTATTTAAACTCTTCAGCCCTTGTCTGCTGCATCCAGAGGTCAACCTCACAGGCATTTTAGTAAGAAATTCACATTTAAATCCCTCTGGGTATTTCACGGCCTGACTTCTAACAGTCTTCCCGTATGGGGGCCCTGGTCTCTTTTATAAAACACTCATATGAACGGATTTGAGCACAAATTGGGCATTTGCCAGCTATACAAGCTGATTTCTAAAACTTGGACGTGAGACGCAAATATATAGAAGACTCTGACCAACTGTGTGACTGTTTCCATGTGACTGTACAGCTGTGCTGAAAATGTCACACGGTTTCATCTTTCTCTCTTCGGTGGGTTCGACAGACAGTAAAGTCAAGAGCTAACGAATGAGTTTGTGTGATGGAAACCAGCAGTATGTGAATCATTGGAGTAAAAAAAAAATTATAATCTTGTTAATTTTTTTTTTCCCATTTAAGAACTCATAGAAATGATCTTTCTGTAATATGGCAGTCACTGAACTACAAATGACTGCTAGTATGAGCAATTAAGTCAGAGCGTTAAACTGTCGTGCTGAATAAGGTGAAATGTCAAATTGAAAACTCTCTTTCAACACTGACTTTGTTGAACTATTGAAAAGAAACACCATCACTAAAATATTTACTGATGGAATACTTTAACGCCTATAAATCTGTGAAGACCACAAAAGTGATGTTTTATGTGTAAATTGGTAAAACTGAAACAGCCAAGGCCACAGAGGTCCCTTAAAGTCACTTTACAAGACTGTATTATGTGTAATGCGTGACTAACACCCTGTTTTCCTTGTCTGCGAATAGCAAGACTGCTCCATTTCTCTTCAGACATACGTATGCACATCGGCAATGGCTCTCCAGTGGTACAAAGGCCAACTTTATCTGCAAAATCAAAGAAGTTTATTCGATGTTTGTGGTGTAATAACAGCAATATATGAGGCCAATGAAAGATGTTTACTAGCTGAAGACGGAGCATCGATGCTCATCACGCACACACTTTTACAGACACGCAATTTAAAACCAAGCTGTCCATATTAATAATATTTGTAACTTTATATGTGTGTAGACTCTTACGAATGAAGCCTACCTATGGTGTGTGGACAAAAGAACAGAAACAACACATAAATGCCAATTTAGCTTTGAATTAAATAAATCATAATAGCAAATGCAGCTGCAAATGTGAGTGATATCAGGTTTATTTCCAGTTAGTAGTGTGTCATTTATTTAAGAAAAAAGCAACCAGCTACCTGACATGTGAATTTTCAAAGCGACATGAAACAACTAACAGTTCTTAAAGGTTAAGCAGGTTCTTCAGTTGGGGAAAAAATTAGTGTGTCTCAGAGCATGGTTTCAAAAATGATGACAGCTACCAAGAAACAGGGGCAAACTGCGTGGACAAAGAGGAGCAAAGGTTGCGAATGGAAGCTAACTGACACTGATAGACATTTAGTGAGGTAGCTGCTAAATGCCCCAAAAGTGCAGCCTCATAAATGACCTCAGAAATTGAATCAGCCCCTCCGCGACTCAATGTCAAAACATGCCGCATTTCGTGAGCTCCAAAAAGATGGAATTTATGACAGGAGTGCCATTCAAAAACTGCTGGCCACCACACAAAGGCGCACAACAATATGTGATCTGGTAAATCTCCTTTCACCATATTTTCTGTATCAGGGTGGGTTTACATTTGGAGGTAATCAATACAGACCCCCAATCCACGCTGTATGTTGCCAGCTGTCGACTACGGTAGGGGATCTATGCAGTGCTAAACCAATTCCAGAGCAATTTCATTAATATCAGCGTGGTCAAATGCTTTCCATGGCCTTCACAAACACTAGGTCATCAATAAAGCATTATGGGAAGTTCTGGAGTGCATTTATTTCAGATGTTTACCTCTTTCATCAAAAATGTCAGGCTTTTGTTTCCCTCTAGAGTGGTATTATGTTGCAGTACTTATACTTCAAGACCAGGAGACACAGCGTTACAGAAAAGACAGAAATTATTCTGAAGACAAAAGGTGGCTTTTCTCCTGTTTTAGACCATTCATATTAATACATCTTCTGTCATTTAGTTTGCCTCATATTATGACATAGCAAGAAAAATTGATTGAATTCCATAAAAATAATATAAATGATGCTTCTTGATTTGGAAAAGCTTTTGCTTAATAAAGTCCTGTGAGCAAGACACTATTGCCAGGTTGACTTGTCTGATGCCAGTGAGGTGATAGTGGAGGGTGGAGCCTAAATCTGTCATGATGCTTTGTACCTCTGGAGCCAACACGCAAGCGCTTTATTCAGACTACAACTTCAACAATTAACCAGTTGCAGAAGTGTGCATCACACTGGACATTAGGGTCGGCTCATTCACCTCTGGTTCTTAACCCAACTTCTTTCACTTCTCAATTTACCTGCCTAATGTCTAAATTCCACTTTGAGAATTATGTACGTGACCACCAGAAATTACATATCATATAATCAGGCTGGATTTCAAATTATATTATATAATAATAAATAGTACTTGATTTTTTTTTTTGTTTAAAGCTTGCTGAAAAATACAGAAATTATAAGTATTATTATATCTTACATTTTAAGGTATAATGACAATACTGTGATTAACTGCAGTGAGTTATGTGCTTGAAAAAAAAAATCACCACTATGATGATTACATTATCATTTCCAGAATTTTTCCAGATCTGAGTTATAAGTTTATGTTCTTTAAATAAGTTTGTAATTTCAATTTTTCAACAATCTGGGTATTTGTAAAAAATCATTTAATAAATAAATTAGTAATAATAAAAAGCAAAACCTTTGAAATTACTATAGCTGTGTAATTCTAAGATTGCACTGGACACATTAGCATAATGTTCAAATTATATGGATTTTGCTGAGCTGAAGTGCTGGTAAAATGCAGTGTAAAACTGAAGATGACAATGACCGCTGGTGTAGATTAAACACCGGGGACAGGAAGCACAGATGGTGTTCAAGCCAGCAGGTCTTGATTGGCCTCTTATGTCACCCCATCCTGACAGCAAAAGTCAGCAGAAAGCATGGGTCTCGCCCTTATCTTGTCTTAATGTCTTCAGAGTCCACACCAGAGCCTTTTAAAAAGAGTTTTTATTTTTGAAGTAACCAGCCTGGAGAAATCACATTTTCTCAAGTTAGAAAGGTTTACCAATCAACTCTTTAGCAACCGAAAACATCAGTGACGATGAGGACCTAGCTGCCTGTTGTCACTTGAATTGAAAAGAGACTGAAGCATCTAACGTCTTAAGATGTGAGCTTAGCTAACCTCACCTTAATGTAGACGGTGCATGACATGTAGCTGCTGTTAGTGTTTCATGATTTTTTTTTTTTTAGGTTATCATATAGTTTACATGTACATGAACTTCCCATGACAGAACATGTGGGCATTGTAGAGGATATCTCCGGAAGGTTTAGCAAGCACAAAGTTTGGTTAGCAGCATCAGAAGATTCATAGCAACAGGAGAAAAACCAAAATGGCTGAGAACATTTCGGTGCTCAAAAAGCAGGCGGTACACAGGAAGAAGAAGGGAATTGCCAACCCCCCCCCCCCTTAAAAAGATGGGATATGGCTCTTACGATGAGCTTTAATGTGATCTCCCCGGCAGCTCATGCGGAGCAGAACACAGCTTGATGTTCAGTGGAAACATGATTGAAGCGATAGCTCTGAATCTGAGCCGCGGTGCTGTGGGGTGAAGCGGTGAAAGTCAAGAACCGTCCGGGAGATTAAAGTTTCGTCTTTCAAAAATCGTTCCGTCTGGCCTTTATTTTGATAATATTAAGTGTCATTTGTTCTCAGTTTGGCTGCTTCCTGCGTAAACACCTCTGGCTGGACTTGGCTATCTTTAGGTTGCGGGACGCAATGCTGCTGGCCAGCTTGCAGAAAACCCGGAATGGCTAAACATCACATATGTGAAGTGGAAGACTTTACACTCAGTGTACTCAGTCTCCCTGTGAATGCGTCATGAATTATTTCATACATAAAAGGACTTGATGTTATGAATATAAATATAAAACATTTGCTGCTATGGGTGCAGGTGGAATGAAAATATTGGACTAAGGATCGTTCTGAAAAATAGAAATTGGAAATTTCAGGAAAGTGCATGAATTTAAGATACATTTGGTGGAATATCTAGATTAGTATGAACACAATGAATATTTCTATTAAATGTTGTATGGATTAACCACATATGTGGGTGTTTTTCCAGTTTGTTTCTTTGTGTTTATTGCTTTTGGAAAGGAATGTTTGTCAGCTCAGCAGTGACAATCTTGTTCATTAAGAGTTGCAGCAGTAGAAGAAAATATCTCAATACCCGATTGCTATGCATTTCTTAAATTTCTTAAATTTTTTTTTGTGTGTAGAGATTGTTAAGAATGGAAAATAATGGGAGCAAATATATTCAGTAAAATTTCTGAGTTTCAGTGTTCATTATAATGAAATCTTTGTAATACGTTTTTATTCTCATCTTGGCCACTATGCAATTTGCCGATGGCTCTTTAATGTTGATAAGTACTGATAAGAAACCTACAGTTACTGTTCTGCGGAATAATTTTTGCCTCCTCCTTGTCATTTTTCCATAGAATAACATTAAGAATATACCTGAAAATAACTTTCAGTAATCATATAGCTGTTAGCGATGGTGTTAATCTCATCTGTTGTGCAGAAGTCTGAAAAACAGGGTCCTTCATTTTAAGCAGCTCGTTCCTTTCATTTTACAATGTGGTCTCAGTGAGTCATTATAAAATGCATTTTTAAATGTGAGCCGTGTTTTGCGAATGGAAGATAATGAGTAATTTTCAATGCATTAAATGGTCAGAATGCGCGACACCGTCTGACCTCTTGCAGTCAATTCTATCTTTGATAATCCTCATTAGATTTTCTCTGTATATCCTTTAAATCCTATATTCATTGCACTTTCTTTCTATGCACCGTATGCACAATGAGGTAGACTTGATTTCTGTCCTTTATGTATGGTTAATTTGAAGGCATGTTGTAGATAGAAAACAGGGTTTGTGATGCTTACAGCACTGAAGCATGCACAAAACTTCGGTAACTTGATTCTCAGTAATGTTCTCAGTAGTCCTGGAATCATATTCAAAGGTGTAGGTTCAGTATCGGTCAGGAGCAAATGAGCACTCAACCCCTGTCCTCCTTAAACACATATAAGGGGCAATTCAGTTCACCCACAAAATTGGTATGGACATGACCCTACCATCAATTTTGAAATATACGCACTTCATCTAATTGACGCTTATTGATGTTCTAGGTAATCATACTGCAAGCTATCAGAAACAGACTGCACGGGACATCTGCAGAGTCCCACATAACTCAGGTGGTGAGGGGGCCTTCACCTTCCCTGAACTGTTTTCTCTGCTGTGTGCCGACGCATCTCACGTTATGAACAAGTCCACGTGTGCTGCAGCCTGCATTGGTGGTCTTCAGAGCTGCGAGTGTCTACTCTCTACATCGGTTCACACTGGTACTGAATAGGACATTTCTGCGTCTGGCCAGCAAGCAGCACAAGTCTCTTGTCCTGCCCCTCAGTCTGCCCGCTTTGGCTCCCAGGGGAGGTTACGTTCTTTTAGGCTCGACTCCACAACCTTTACTCATATTTTTATAACCTTCAGTGTAGAACATGAAGAGGAGGGCCCGTGAATTCAGTTGGAATAATTAGAAGCTTTTTGGTTTTCTCCCTCAAATTAACCTTGCCTGTTCTACCTTCATTTAGCTAATTACTAGGCAGCACATGAAAATGTGTCAGGAAGCTACTCTTTTCCTGGTTATTACTGTGTCACAGACAGGCGGTTGGTGATTTGACAGATGATAAATGTTTAGGCCTCAGGCAGCAATAAATAAACAAATACCCACATTTTTAACTCTTCTTCATCTGCTCGGCAGATTTTATTACATGCAAAACATCATGACAGAGTGAAGTGATTTCTCTTTGGAGCGTCAAAGCTGTTTCCTGTTTATAGTCTACATTACCAGAACTCGCACCCCAAATCGTACAGAGGTTTGATGGTTCAGATGGTACGTGCTATTATCTGCCTGTACATACTCCTGATTTATTTGAAATTCTAAAGGGTTGTTCATTGAGGGCTCTTCACCATTCACTTGGATTCTATCTCTCCCTCCCCCCGTGGCTTGATCTGCATCAGAAAGCTCTAAACCAACAGTGTGATTCACACAGAAAGGCCCATTCTGTTCACTATTACTGGGGGGAAGAAAGCTCCCATACACTGATATACACACCAACACAGTTGGCACAATGATCAATTTCGGTCCCATGATAGATTGTGCTCATTTCCTGCAGTGATATCATTTTGTGTGGATTCACTACATCCACAAATGGTTTGAACAGGAATAATCAATTAGCGAGGCACGGCCACTGGCGCTGAATTTGCCATTGTAAGTAAATTGTGTGCTTTGCATTTTTGCGTACGGCCTTCTTTTTATGGTGAACGTGCCTCCTCCTCCTCCCTGATCCGTCCCTCGGTGTTTCTCTGTCTTGCTCTGCCTCGGTGTTATCCCACATCACTGCTCATCTGGGGCTTTTGAGCTAAGAAATATTAACAGATGTGGTCAAGGTCACATGATTTATATGTGGCCCAAGAATGCTAATACGCCCAATCACTGTCCTGCATAACCGGGTGTGACAGAATCTTAATCTTTTTTTTTTTTAACCTGTCCTCATTTGTGTTTTCAGCAGACATCCTTGCCAACAGCGGGGAGTCATCTGCTAATTGCTGATTAAGCCCGCGCTCTAATTGAAGCCGCTGTCGTGTGTACATAAATAGATGAACTCCACGAGGTGCTCACGGAGATAATGTTCTGGGCTTGAGCGTGAGTGAGCAGGGGGCAGTTCAGGAGCAGCCCCCCGATAACCTGCAGACAAGTCACTTCACAGTTCTGTGAACTGAGGAACTACATGTCCTGCAAGTGAACCAGATGGGCTGAACAACCAGCAAAGTAAGGAATACAATACCACAGGGGTATTGGGGAGGGTCTTTATGAAAAGTCTCAGGAGAACCATGGCAAAGGAGAACATTTCACTTACTAAAAAATCTGGTAATAACATGTCTACAATAGCATGGTCAGAAGAAATTACTATAATCTTATCTCTTTTCTGTGTTCACCTGAATAGCAAATATTACTTTTTGAATGCCAGTCAATATTCTATTAAAGCAATTAGCTAACATTATCTTCCAATGGAGTGGCCATGTGGTATTTGTCAAAAGCGCGCCTTCTTCCCTCAGTTTTTCACTTAGAAAATGGTTGATCAATGCTGTCGCTCGCTATCTCCGCCAGACAATTATCCTGCACCAGCTTGCAATTATCGCCTGTTCCCCACATTCAGAATTTATGTGAGTACCTAGCCTGGAGAAAATTAGACCTTTTAATGTAGTTAACTGAGAAAGATGGACAGGGTTTTTTTTGTAGTTTATTTATTTCTTTAAGAAAGGCCCTGGATAAGCCAGTGGAAATTCAGTTGAAATTACTGTGTATTTGGAATTGTCAAGCATAAAAACCTTATAAATAAACTGTGTAAGAGGCACAAAGCCCAACTAAGACACTGATAAATATGTGGGAGACATTAATGGCAACGGGGAGAGCAAAGCGTAACACGTTGTCAAAATCAGCTTTACCATCTTTACAGTTCATTGTTTTATAATACGTTTGGAAATATATGCACGTTTATTTTCCAGGTGCTGATCCAGTACTCGGTGGGGGTGGTCTGGAGCCTATCCCAGGCAGCCCAGGGCACAAGGTAGGGTATACCCTGGGTGGGGCACCAGCTTATCAGAGCAATGATCTACAATCAAAGTTAAACTTACTCCTGCAGTTCTGTATGAACTTCATTCTTGTTTTACAGACACCTGATTATGGTAATAAAGCACCTAAAGGAGTCCTTGAACAAACGCTAATCACATCAGTCACTATTCCTGCGGTATTAAGACATTCTGCGGGTGTGCTCTGATGATGACACCGGTGAGAAGCGGTTTCCTCCTACTGCAGGTAAACTCCCCAGGGGAGTGTGTTGTTGATTTGGCTTGGATGGAGGTGGGGCAGTCAGATAGTGTCCCCCACCCCGGTGCTCTTGTGTAAAGTATGTGGTCTAATAAGACTCTTTTTAAGTTCATCACTGTAGTCATCAATTCTCCTCTAAGTAAAGCCATTAAATGTCTGCAATGGAACATAAACAACAGGGTTCAGATGGCAGTTAGCCTCTGGGGGGGGGAAATCTACATCTGTTCTTCCACAGTGGCAAAAATTAACAACCAGTGAGAATGTTGGTAAAAAGAGATCAATAAAACAGAAGGGCAAATATTAAGTGTGCATTTTAAATGCATTTTTCTCAGTCTCCTTTGGAACATTAGAATCATACTGAGAAGGCTGGATTTATCCCAGCTCTGTGTTCAGTTGTGCTCCAGTACAGAAGACAATATTAAGTACATCTCTACAGGTGGCCTGGTGGCTCAATGGGTAGAACATCAGGCTGGGATGTAGAAGTCTCCTGGTTTGAATCCCAGCCCAGCTGCCCGGTGTGTCCTTGAGCAAGACACTTAGTGGTACCTCATCTTAACATGAATAGGTTTGGATAACAGTATCTGCTAAATGAATAAATGTGCCTAATGACATTGTGTAGCCTGGGAAGTCATGCATGTGATGTTAGAAGACCACCAGTGCATTCCTTCATTCACCTGCAACCAGGACATTCTGTGGAGAGAGGGAGGGGACTTAATTTATCCAGCAGGCTAACTTTATTACCATGAACAAATTCAGGATAATGCAGCATAGCTGTTTCACTCCAGAAGATTTCCCCAGGTTTCCACCTTCACTGGAAATATTCTAATTGGCCAACCACTGATCAGAACCACCGGTAGTGCTGATGCCGCAGTCTCGGCACACTCAATGCGTTCAGTATTTAAACCTGTCGTTCTGTTGTTATTAATGGAAGGCAACACATGCAAGTTGTGAGAATGCATAGTTTACATATCACATCTGTTCACATTAAAGTAAGACCATTGGTTACAAAAAAAAAAGAAGCCAAGCTGGCATGCAAGACGTGCATATCAACCACTTGCAGACAAATCACTAAACAATCATTTCGAAAGTACAGGATACAGTATAATCATCTAACATGTCCCAATACAATCATTCGTCAAGTCTCTTAACCTGGATAGTGAAAGAGTTTCTAAATTTCTCCTTTTTGCTTACACACCTCCTGGAATGTCCCATCAATGCCAGGGGTCGGCAACCCATGGCTCTGGAGCGGCGTGCCACTCTCCCACCCCTCTACAGTAGCTCCCCTGTAATGGGGAGGGACCAAAAATGGTTCTTTTGGGCTCTTTTGATAGCGAAGGCTGCAGACCCCTGATCTGTGCAAATGAGCTTCTTGCAGTTCACAGTCAGAATATGCTAATCTTTATGGATTGCCAGTAATTACTTTGATAACTTCAATAACATATTTGGCTATTCATTTGTTATACAAAATCATCTAAAAAACACGTGTACACTGTCCAAATGAGTACCAGTAGAAAGAGTGAAAAGATGACTGTGTGTACTGTAGACAACTGACTGCAAGTACTGCCATATTCTACAGATGAATAAATAAAGTCTGAAGTGGGACATGTTGATGGAAATTCTCTTAATGCTTTTAGCTACACAGTATCTTAATGGGGCTTAAAAATAGGCTCTCTGGAAGCTATTTGTAAACAAAACCCTTTAAACACCGAGGATATAGTATGTGTGAGTGATATATAATATAGATGTCTAACTAAGAATAGAAACAGGAAACCATCTCTAGGAAGCACTTGAAAAGATAAATCGGTGAGTTTTGTTTTAAAATTCAAATATCACATTCTGGCATACAAGGATAACTTTTGAACATTTCATAATCAAAAAGTATTTACCATTGACTTTTACTCTTTCGGGACAAATTGCAAGATGCAAAATAGTAACGATCTTTTAAAATTTCATACTTAAAATGAATACACAATCTGTCCTTCTTGAGCTGAGTATATCTTAAACCTCATAACACAGTTACTGCTGGGCTGTGTTTCATATTCAATTGCTGGGAAAGTACTGGAATTGGTAGGTAGGGGCTGAAAAACACATTAACCAATGATATTCAGACTTTCAAACAGCGAATCATTGTACTTTCAGGTAGCACTGTTGCCACCTCCAGGGTTGTGGGTTTGAATCTGGCTCTCAGCACTGTGTACATAACATGATAGTGGACTTTGCATGTTCTCCCTCTGCTTGTGTCACTTTCTTCCTACAGCCCAAAGACATGCTGGTTTGGTGGCCTGAAAATTCTTAAATTATTGTTCTGTGTGTGTGTGTGTGTGTGTGTGTGTGTGTGTGTGTGTGTGTGTGTGTGCGCGCGTGCGTATGTGTGCGTGCGTGCATGCATGCCCCGTGATGCCTTTTACCCTACACTGCCTGGGATAGGCTCCAGGCCACCTATGATGATACACAAGATAAATACTTGGGTAATGGATGGATGACTTCAAAAGAAGGCTATTTTAATTTTTCAGAGGCAAGGGCATTACGATGTTTTGACTAAATCAATGTCACTGCACACCATACTGTATACTTGCATTTCTTTCTCATGAAAAAGGGGAATATACAGAGACACACCTGCATTTTTCCTGGGATGGTTAACACTTTTCTAAAAAAAAGCACAGTTAAAGAAATATCTGTAATATTCTTTTCTCAGGTACAAAAATGTACATTCTTGTGTTTTCAAAGACTGTTTCCCTGTGGAGTGAATGGATATATAAACCAACTTCTTGTATATATATGTGTTTATTAGCCGTAGATTGTGAAGGTCATGAGTAAAAGTCAATGCTATAACTTGTAATTGCTGCCCTTTATAATGCTTTAATAGCTGTTATCATTATAGGTATTCTATTGGTGTAATGTAGAAAAGACATTTTTAGAAAGGTTACTAGTCATATCATGTCAACAAAGGCTCTTAATTTGTCTACAAAGAACATAAATTTTAATGGCTTGCTTTATGGACCTTGGTATTTGTTATTTCCACCAGAACATCAAGCTCGGTTCTGATCCGTAAAGTATAAATTCTAATGCGATCTTGCTTGTCCACCCGAAGGCTCACAGAAACAATTCAAAGCGTTTTTTTGCCTTTTGTTCTTAAAACTCAACCCTGACAAAATGAGTATGGTACACAAATTAAAATTTAATTGACATGTTCTGATATTTAAGCATTGATTAAACCTCTAATGTCAATGTTTTAAAATCTTACACTTGTAACTGTGCTTATTTGGCTGTATTTCATGGGTAGTCTGCTCATTATTATAAAGTTATAAACCCATAATATACCAGGACAAATTAGTTCATTGCAGATAAAATAGTGAAAGGTTAATCCACATTAGGGCATATTATCCATTAAAAACACTGTAATAAAATTGTATTATATTACAAAGTAGATTTATATGATGTATAGTAGTTGAAAAAAAACTGCATTCTATATGGAGGATGCTTCTGGTAATGGAGTTACGTGATCTGGTGTACCGCAGAAACTGATTGGCCACATGATAGTCAGCCATCAGCTTTCAGCTGCTCTCCTTGGTGGGCGGGGGGGTGGGGGAGTTGCCACCACACCAGC
>JABJVR010000033.1:3945333-3957485 GCA_025773905.1 Chitala chitala | reverse complement strand
CCCCTTCTCGCGCCCCACACCCTCCCCCCCCTCGCCCTCCCTGGGGGGGGGGGGGGGGGGGGGGGGCGCCCCCCCGAGTTGCCACCACACCAGCATCCAGTTAGTGATCCACACATTCACTTGGTACAGGTTTTTTAAAATGCTTGACACCCTTCCAGACACAACCCTCCCCTTTTATTCAGGCTTGGGACTAGCGCTGGACACGCAGCTGGGATTCAAATCCCTGACCTTAGAGGGTAAAGGGAAATTCACTAATCACTGCACCACCGCATTGCCTTAGCGGCTGGCTAGATATATCTAAATTCAGCTTTCATTGCTTTGGCAGAAGTCTAATTTAATAATTTAAAAAATCTGATAAAATAATTATGCAGGACAATGACGGCAATCATTTGTTTAAAAGAAGATCTGTAAAACAAAATAAGTGACTGTAACCTTCATTATTTTTTTTCCTGGAAGATTTCCTTTCATAGAGCCAATTATATATAATTATTTCATATTTAATACTGGTTTCAAAGGATACCAGAATAATATAGAATAATTTCATTGTCATGTCCAGCCTCTCCGCAAAAAAAAATCAGAAGTAGCATAAAATTACAATAATTTAAGTGTCCTTAAAATTTTAGAATTGTGTCTACTTATGAAGAACAAAAACAGTGCAATTAAATAAGTTATTCTGTTCAAGATCCAATAAAGCAATTTGAACATCAGCTATAAAATAAGTATTTCTTGCAGAAAATGCTTGTCTTTTCCTGCTGACATCAACAATCTCTGACTAATTTGCACTTAATTTCTGGCACCTTCATGAATTCCACTGTATGCAGATCATGTTTTGCTGATAATCATAACCATCTCTGTTCATATGCAGACAGGGAGGTCAACAGAGCAAGGACAAAGACATCCCGGGAGGTTGACACCTAGGGCTCATAGGTCATGGAGAAGAATATAGTAGCGTGCTCCATCTGCGGAGGTCAGCCCCCCCCTCCGTCATGATCCTCTGATAATCCTACGACTGCGGTCCATAAGCCTGGAGATCAGAGAGCAGGGGTGCTGTGCTTCTTGAACTGTGTTGGTGATGATCGCTGGGTCCACAAGGACAGAAAACAGAGCCGTGCTCTGTCCACAGGCACATGTGGAGGATCTAAGCCCCCCCCCCCCCAAAAAAAAATCCTTCCTCCAGCTCTCCAAAATAGGCTTTGATTTATGTGTGAGTGATTGTCGGTAGTTGTATTTATGCCTTGCGGGTGGCCTGCACATACTTTTTGTATCAAATTCATTGCTAGATTCTTTTGACATAAAAGATGAGTCTTTAAATAAAGAAAGAGTCAAACTGATTTTATTATTCAGAGACATCAGCAACATTATTTTTCTCACACTTCTCACAGAGAAAGCATTACCTGAGACACAATAACAAGGCTCTCCTTTCAGATGTACTATTTAGAACTATTGTTTAAAATTAATCATTAACAGTAAATTATCGCATTGGGTGCCCTCCATGGAAGCATCTTAGTTTCCGGGACAACGCCCGGAGCATTAAAACATTTTGCAGTCTTTTCGCAGATCTCGACCCAGCGGGAAGGGGGCTGCTCCTGACTGCAATAATTCCTGCGCTTCCACAGCGTGACAGAGAGTGTGGTGCGCTTGTGGTGACAGCGATTTAATGACTGAAATGGTGTGTGTGCCCTATCCGCTATAAGCCGGGCACAATCAAGGCTACGTCAGCGAGCAGCTCAAGGGCTGACAGGACAAGAGAATCTGAGGCTCAGGCAACTTTTCTAATATGATTTGCTGACATCGCATTGTACAAAAGAAGGATTTGGAGCAAATTAATTGTTAATGTATTATTATTATTATTAGTGGTAGTTTTTTTTTACATGACTATAGTCAGTCAGTTAGTCATCTTCTATCCTGCTTCATACTGTTAAGGGTAAGTCTGTAGCCCATCCCAGGGGACATAGGGCACAGGGCAGGGGACACCCAGGGCAGGACGCCAACCCACCACAGGGCAACATGGCTATATTGATATCTCAAAATTGATAGTGTGGTATTTGTGGATTCATATGTACAAAACATTTAAAGACTTCAGGAAAGGGATACCATCACTTGAAAAGTACACAAACACTGAAGTCCTGTATGTTCATCTCAGTTACATGTTAGCACCAAAAGGGGGAAAAAAAAACTAATGTGAACATGCCCAGGAAAATAGGAGTACTTTACCTGATTCAGTGCATTATTTCTGTGGACTTGACTGTAAGATGCTGGTATGAGCTGTGCCCATCAGTGTTCTATATGGCCTGTTATACAATGTGAATGCATCACATCTCACAGTTGATCTGGCTGTGCAGACTTCTTTATGCCTGATGCCTCTTCAAGCTGCCTGTCATCTTTCTCAATGTGAGTTGTTTGTCTGGGCTGACTGCTTGAGTTGTTTTAATAGGATGCCCGCACACTAGAGTGCCGTACATTGGCCTCATTTGCATGCATTGCGGGACCAGAACAACAGAACACGGGAGGTGGGATGCTGACATCCCGAGGGGGTCAGCGCTTGTTCCATCAACAAGACAACCTGGTTCTGTATCCATCCAACAGAATCAAAAGGCAATTTGACAATATGGTACCGGACCAATAAATTAATTAATCTGTTAAAGTTTCACATAGACTCTTTTTTTTTTGTTTTCAGCAGTGAAAAAAAAAAAACCACTGATGAAATATGATTATTAAACGAGGAGCAGAGTCCTTTATGCCGTTAAATAATTATCTCCTTTTGTGTGATGCAACACAGAAGTAAAGAATAAAGGAAGCTAAACATGGTAAGTGCAATAACGTTGGTATTTCACAATTAATTTTAGAAGTGTATGAAATAATAGTGCAATCTTATATTTAAAATGGTGTTATGATTATAGTGTTCATAATACATTTGTTTGAATCTGAAGATTTAGTCAATTTTCATCTGAATCACAGAACTCTGCTTATATTCACATATAGCAGATACATTATAATTGTAGGGATTACTATAAGAATATTATTATTAATAATCACATGTTTTGGGCCTTTATGCAAATTCTACACATTGGAGTGTTATAGTAATAAAATTGAAATGCCTTCTCATGGTTATTGTGCAGTACACCTTTCTAGAGTTTCGGTAATCTGAAATTAGGCTTTGATGAAGTGTGTTCTGACTTTGTCGACAAGATCATAACATGTAATTTTAATATGAAGTTGGCTATCTTTTATATATGCTCATTCTTGGTTTTGGAGAAAGGCACTGACCAAAACAACTAAATCTTCTTTCATGTGAAGAAAGGCACTGACAAGGACAGCTAAATCTAATGTCGTGTAAAGAAAGGCACTGACAAGGACAGCTAAATCTACTCTCACAGGAAGAAAGGCACTGACAAGGACAGTTTTTAATCTACTTTCACAGGAAGAAAGGCACTGACAAAGACAACCTAAACTACTCTCATAGAGAGAAAGGCAGTGACAAAACAGTATCTAAACTGTGGTGTCACCGAGACAAAGGCACAGACAATGATCTAAACTACTGTCACAGGGAGGAAGGCATCGGCAATAATGGCCAAAAAAGCAAATCTAGATAAAGTACACAGTATAAGGAGTCATACTTAAAGGAAAGATAATAAGCAACTGCAAGCAGAAACATGACAGAAACAACAGAAAAGACAAAAAGTTTACGGGAGAAAATTCAGTTTATGTGGTCCTCATGGAGACCTGCAGACAAATTTGAAGAAAGTCATGTGAATAAATATCATCTGTATGGATGAGCTATGCAAGCTGTTTGTCTCAGTGTGTATGATGCTGAAGCAAGTTAAGAAAACCATGTTTACATTTCATTTTGTACACATGAAATGGCTGGTCTCATTTTCTACAGTTTATTTATTTTTCAGATTGTGAATGCAGATAAGCCCTGTTAAAAACTTCTCATACAGAGGCACTATGTCTCTGTGAAGTGTGCATGTTTGTTTGAGTGTGTGTGTGACAAAATGAGCGTTATTCAATAATATAACTTCATAAAGAGCTGAGTGATGACAGCTCATCAGAATCACCCAACATTCAGTGCCATTGGTTAACGAGACTGGAGATCTTGTGGCAGTTTTATCATTTGTGGTCATGATGAGTTTCTACAGAGTGCAGCTCCATAAAACTCTTGGCGGCCATGCCCTGGAGAAAACACGGGAGGCTACCTTCACTGATCGCATGGTAAAAAGTGGGCACAGCCCAGGAAAGATAACCTGATAAAACCCAGCACTTCATTTCTCCTAGCCCAGCAGGTGGTACTGACTGAGCCAGTATGCGTCAGACCAGGTGTCCGAGCACAGCGGACGGGGAAAACGGACTTGAGTTAACATGACAGGCAGGCGCTTGCCACTGGGAGTGTCTGGCTGAAAATTCTGCTTAGAAATGCGACTGCATCACTGCTATCTGCAGACCAGGCGGATTCATTTTACAGGCAAGGACACAGCGACAGCCTTTACAGATTATCTTAACACATGTACTTTACATTACAGCAGATAAAATGTTCAATTTGTGAGCGTCTGTGAGTACATGCATGGTTTTAGCGAACCACTCAGTTCTTCCCCAATAGCCTGAAATGCTGTCTTTGAAATTGTCCCCATCTTCCTCAGCGTACAGCATTACTATAGCCCTACCTGTAATTATGCAGTGCTGCATACAGATGAGTGACAAATTAAAGGGCAGTAAATGATTAAATGAATGGAGATCCACAACAAATGCAGATGTTTTCATGCAGGTGCACTGCATGGTACACCTGAGCAGTGAACATCCCATCATGCTCTGCGGCACGTATGAAAATGTCGAATAGTCCAAGTTGACTGATTTTGGATCAAGATGGAAAGAGGAAAAGATCTAAGTGACTGTGACAGTGGGTTTGTGATTGGGGCACGGATGGCAGGTGCTTCAGTCACAAAGACTGCTTAACTAGCTAGTGTTTCAGTAGGAACAGAAGGTGACATCTGCATTCAGATCTATGGGAAAGACTTCAGTAAATGGGGTCGGACACTGCGGTGCACATTTCATGAGCGCGATGCTTGTGCATTAGCGTGATATGTAAGGAAAAACAACAGAGCAGCTCTTCCTCAGGTGACTGAGACTGTAGTGCAGTCTGTCAACAATTACTTAATTTTAGTTTTTCCCTTTAATTTGTCACTCATCTGTAGCTGCAGCTATGTGTGTATATGTGGGTTTCCCAGTTAAGTGGAAATGACACTAACTGTGCCCTTAAGTGGTAAATACATCACACTCGACCCTGTCTGATCCAATTACAGTGGATGTACAGTGATATGCCAGTAGCTGTTTGGAACTGCTGCTGTTTCAGACCCTGCACATGCTGATGGGGTGGTTTGGTGGCCCGGACACTGGTTCTGAACACAGAGTGAGCCACATACTTGTTACACGGTCCAAACCTGCACTCCCGCTGGCTTGTATACTGATCTCGCCACAGCCTAAATTAAGGTTGACAGCAAATGTGGGAAATTCTGCTCCTAGCTCGTCGTAAAAACCTAATCATGTTGTGCTACAAGGTAATCCCTCTGCCCTCAAATTAAAACGCCACTTCTGATAACCAGCGTTTGACAGCTTTTGTTATTCGAGGTTAAGGGTTAAAAGGTGTTTGAGTGAGGATCACCCTCCCAATACTCTTCAGTGACATGGTGTCATACTGTTCAACTCTCAACGTTAGCAGCAGATGAAAAGGAAGTGCTCTTACTTTGAATATGGCTTCCCCCCCCAGTAATGGGTGATACCTGAACTCAGGTGGAGTATGGCAAAGGCATGTTGACTTTCACAAGGTATATGCTTGTGCTCATAGATGCTTTTATGTAATTGAACTAATATTTATAATTTTTTATGAATCCCTTGTTAGTCCCACAATGGGGAAATTCATTCCCTGCATTTAACCCATTCCCTGGGGGAGCAGTGAGCAGCCATTTTTCAGTGCCCGGGGAGCTAGCACAGAGCGTCTTGCTCAGGGACATGCCTGGTTGCTGGGATGGAATTCGAACCAGGAGACATCCCAGCCTGATGTGCTACCCACATGACACAGTGGCTTTAAATGCAACTTGTGCAGCATTTTTGCTGAGTAAAAAAGAATCAGAGCATGTAAAAGAAGAAACTCAATTATGTTCAAACCACTTTGTCCAAGTATATAGTGCAAGGCAGGGTCTCAACAACAATGTCAGCTGGCAATTCACCAACGCACAGTGTTTATGCTTAGCGGCAATGCTAATTTGAGAGCAAAATAAATAATAAGCAGCCTCTGAACAATGTGTAATTAGTTTAGGTCATTCGCCCAAAGAGAAACCAAGTTAGCCACGCAGCTGTCAAACAGCATGTGCTGCCAGATTACAAAATTACCAATCAGGGAGCAGAACGGACACTAAAGCGCAAGTTATCCAATCATCATGGACCAATGCGCTGTGAAGGCAATATGTAAATAAATAATTTTTTTTTAATGTTTTGTACGTTTTAATCACCAGCTGAAACAACACAGCTGCAATGCTGCTGCATCTAGTTTTGCAAATGTTCTGACAAAGCCATAAAACTAGTGTTAGCTTGTATTTAAATGTTAGTGAGTGCCAAAACTGGACAGCTTTTAAACGGGGCCATTAAGTCTATGCCGTTGTATTTAAAATCACAATACAAGACAAAGTCTGTTCATAAATCAAGATTTGTTTCCATTACTGCCTTTTTAAGTTGACATTTTATGAACTGAAAAAGCATCTACTTAAGCAAACAGCAAAACCATTTATCACCTGTACTGCCGAAGGACAGTGTGAAAATTTGATTGGCTACTCAATGTAGTCTACAGCTTGTACTTTTAGAGATATGTTTTTGGAGAATGTGATTGGTTTTTTGTCTCACTGTTTGGCTATTCATTGGCTGATCCCACTGTTTGGCTGTTCATTGGCTGATGTCTGTCACTCTGTCAGTTAATTCTTTTCTGCCAACAGCTGGCTCTCAAAAGCAGAAACATTTAACCACTGGCACTCAAGATGGCTCCTTAAAATAAAAAATAAGCGGAATCTTTTTCCCTCAGTCACTGACTTCACCGCTGCCTAGATCAATAATTAATATCACTGGAATATAATTTCATCAAAGTAGTGCTAATTTTATTTTCCGTGTGCGTGTTGACTTTAGAGAAAGGGCAGTTAAAAGGATGAACGTGTGTGGTTCACTGCAAAAGTTCACCATAGACTGAGTTATGCACCGTATACTCCGAGAATCCTCCAAGGGCTATTACATTATAATCACCAAGTAAATGTATAATAAAGTACCAATAAGTGCCTATCAGATAATCACATTCTAAAGTATTCATTAACTGGCCACAATTGAAAGGAAATTGAAAGATTTTTTAACAGCCGGAGTTGTATTGTATTTCCAAGATGTTCTTCTTATAAATGCCTAAGATGTTATCAGGCCTTGGGTGTGAACTGTGGCACTAGCATGTGTTATTAAAGGTGGTGCTGTTAACATACTGTGTTGTTAGACCTGCTTTCCCTGCATACCACCCTGTCAAGTGGTCTTATGCGGTGCTGACTGCTACACACACAGCCTTCACTGATGCATTGCAAGTCACACACACACCAATCTGGGGAGGGGGGTGTGCAGGTGTGTGTGGAGGCGGACACAAAACCCAGCGTTCCAGCTCTGTACAGACACTCAGCAGAGCAATGACTCAAGAGGGCTGTGAATGAACTTCAAACTTATGCTGTCTGACCGGCCATGAGATTGCATTGTTTGGAGAGCACATTTCAGGGCTGAACAATTTTCTAGAGTGGTCTGAAAATGAATTTTCCCTGCGTGGGAGACCTGGATGCATTGCGAACCGGCACTCTTACTCATGTATTGTGAGGGATTATACCGTGGAGGTATCGCCCGATGTCACCGCATCCAGTTACCCGGCTCCACCCCGAACTAGGAAAGCAGAACAAGGTCAGCTGCTGGCTGCTCACAGATTCCATAGCAACACTGGGCTGCTGCTCCTTTTTCTGGGATAAGTCACAAGGAGGTCTATTTTGTCATTAAAAAATGCACTGTAAGGACCACTCCTACAGAACAGCGTCAGATAACGTTGTGCCATCCCAGAATTCTTAGCTGTTACTCATAATCAAAAGGCCTGTATTCATGGCTGCTTGGTGGTTTGGTGTAGGACTTATTTTTGCATAAAGTCTACACTCATTCTTTGAAGTGATTGGCAAAATGTAACGAGAAATACCCCCAGGAGTTGACCTTATGTTGTGTTGTCAAGTTTTTTACTAATTTAACATTAACAGACAAATTCTGTCAAATTTGTTTTACTCACACTATGAACAAAAGTTCAGTTTTATTCTTTTCATAAAAAAATATATATATATTGTATCACATCTCTAGTTTCTCCAGGTCTTAGTTCATAATTTTCTTTCACATCCCACGCCAATGTGATTTGACTTTTAAGTATTGATTAGCCCAAAGGCTAAATGTTATTAGAGCCATTTTCATCTCAGTAGCCGACTACAGATGGACATTATACATAATTTGCTTATTAGCATTCATTATGTATCACTGTATCTTTTCTGTGAACACCTGTCTGTGTAGCTTACCACTGTGACATTTAAGGTTAGTTGAAAATGTGGATCTTTTAAAATATTACATTAGCAGGCGAGCAGGTTTAATTCATTACGGATTCATTTGGTAATTCTTCAGTTGCTCCTGATGGTGATTGTAGCGCGGCCTGTGTGGTGACGTTACGGTTTAACTTCAGTTTGCTTCTACCTAATGGACTTTCATGATAGACAGTACCACTCAGTCGGTCTTCTGCCCCAACTTCATAGTGTGATAATCCACCAATGGCGCTCAGAAGCTCGCTGGGCATAGCACTGGGGAACATGAATGTATTTAATATTCTTCCAACATTCTCCAGTAGCTTAGCCATAGAGAAGTCAGAGCAGAACAGCTTTTCCATACACTACAGCTATCAACACAGCCATCATGATTGATTTCACACAAACCTCTGGGAGCTAGCTAACCTGTTTGATTCAGGAGACTTATTTTAAAACACATTGAGCACCCAATCAATCTATTAGTACGTTCACTTCAACTCATTACTTTCAGATACTATAGCATCACCGCTACAAGGCAGTGGATGACAGCCTATCCCTACCCTTAAACACATATAGTATGACTTTAAATAGATGGGTGCTTTTTTTAGATGCATTAAGTATTCAAATGATTCTAAAGTCACAGGGAACTGTTGTTATCATTACAGAGGTTGTCATTGTAATTTTTTCCCTTTTCATTTAATGTGAAAATGTGTCATAGTAAATTGCATTAAGATACAAAGTCTGGAAAAAAGCAAAGTTCTGCTCTGGCTTCTAGAACATATCTGGAATTTCCTTCTGCTTTTCCCATTCCTGGGTCATACCTCACCTCACCTCACCTCAGGCTTGCAACACAGGTATGTGTTTGAAGTGCTTAGTAGTTCCAGTATGAGCTCCCAGTCCTGTGCCACATTGAACTGTGCTGGTGTGTGTGTGTATGTGTGTGTGTGTGTGTGTGTCAGTCCCACACAGTAGTTCAAGTATCACTTTCCAGTCTTGTGGCACACTGAACTGCACTGGTGTCTTGTCATGACACCAGTCAATGACACCAGTCTTACACTCCCACAGAAGTGACAAGCCACACGTTTAAGAAACACCCGGTGTACAGAAGGACTCCATAATGCTATTAACATTCATAGTCTCAATTTTCAACTGTGTATTCTGTAATGTTAGTATGCCCAGAAGGGTTTTGGGTCCCCAGAGGATTTTCTTTCTCCACACTGTGGAGTTTTTGGTTCCTCTCCTCTGTTGTTGTCTGGCTTTATCTTTAAACTTCAGTCATCCACCCGCTGTGAACTTTGTATTATCTGTAATTTCTTTCTGTGAAGTGCTTTGAGATAAATTGTTGTGAAAGGCACTATATCAAAATAAACTGAATTGAATTCCCCGTCTAACATGAATCACGTAGATCAAGTAATACACACCGAGGACCAGAGCTTGACGTGACTCATTCTCCTAAACAGAAGACCCCCACCTGACGCGTGTCACACCAACACTGCAGGCCCTTACTTGACACATTGCATTTTCGTACACGGTACTGATGTGTCACCTCCGTATACAGATGACCCAGACCGGTAAGCTCTGTAAACACTCATCGTTGACACTCTCACTTGACGCAAAGCTTCATATAATTGCACAGTTCCATGTCCTACACCGATGACAGTCATCCCAGAATTACCCTGCATGGTTTCCCTCCTTTTCGTGACTCATTCATGTGCTTTATCCATAAATAGCAATCATGGGCTGATTGCTGAATAATACAATATCACTGTACAATAGTACAAAATGTTTTCATACATTGAAAATCAGGACTGGTAAACAAGTGTTTATTCCAGTCATTTCAAGGTCTGTTTATTATTACCAAAATAGAGTCAGAAAAAAAAGACATAGTTGTATTGGATTCTAGGTCAAGAAGCAATTTTATCTTTATTATCACATTTCATTAGAAAGAAGGTTGAAAATAATCTTGCAAAGGAAGCTTTATTGCAAGAATACTGACTGTAGTGTCATGTGATTGGCCCCCATAACTGTCAGTCACATAGATAGTCTGAGTCTCGACTGCCTCCAATATTTCTGAGTTAAACATATAAAGACACTCCATTTATATACAGTACATTCATCTTAAACCCATATTGTTAACTGAGTTTTTAAAACGCTGCCTGACTTTCCAATTTAAAAGCTTGGACATTGTTTTTGTTAATCTTGATATATTGCTTCATTTACTGTCCTCATCAAGCAGCAATATTTCAAACGCACAAAGTGTTCACACGACACTGCGTACGAGTAAGCAAAGGCCTTTTAAATATGTGCACGGTGCCTAGGAACTGAGCAGGGAAACTGCAGTACATATTATCGCCTATAGACATTGGAAATGCTGGCTGTTAAAGGATGTGTGCCTTTTTCAAATCACCACTTCTGATTAATTTTTTTTAAATTGGTGCTAATTCCTGGTGAGAAATCAAAACATTGCCTTTTAAAAAACAGCCAAAGCTGGAAGGCTTCCTGGCTTAGAACCTTAGCCCTATGCTAATAACACTGTAAAATGAAAATGAACCTTGATAATATGTTTGTATCATTGTTCTTGACTTGCTTTGCCCTTTCACCTCTCATGACAGGTTATAGTCTTTTAATAAACTACCCAGGTTGCATTGCATCAGTGAAACATACAGTTTCTGTGCTAATGAAAATGACAGCTCCAGATGCACTTTAAACTAAAACTCTGGATTGGATTTGCTGCACTTCCTGAAGAATGTATAGAGTAGTGCTGCCCTGCAATGCGTAACGAGATGTAGAAGATAGTGCCAATCACACCTTGCTCAGCGGAGAAGCTGTCATGGTCTATGCAAGATCCTTTGGATGGATGCAAAGAATGGTAGAAGACTGAAACAGGTAATTGCTATATGATGGGTCCTGAAATAACCGGAACGGATCAGGACTCGTAGGCCCCGGGGACGCCTAAACTCTGCTTCCCAGCCGTATAAAGGTTGCTTTCGATGACACTGCTACCTCAGCAAGGACACAATAATGAAAGATGAAATCCATATCAATGTGAAAAATGCAATGGGTGTTTATGCAGAGTTTGCTTCGAGTACTCTGATCTTTAGGACCGGAAGACGAGTCCAATAAAATTACCCACAACATACTGGCATGATCAGATTTAATGAAAATAAAGTTCAGTGCTACTAATGTGAGATTTATGAAGACCATGTGAACATTCAACCCATGGCTGCAACCTATAAGGTCATTACTCCTCCAGTACTTATTCACATATTACTACTAACATTTCATTTGTTATATACCCCATGCTTCATGATATTGTGAGAATCTTTTAACCCAGGAGGCTTTTTGGCAGAGGGCTATGGTGGGTCAGTGCTCAACCATTGCCTCTCACTTATAGTCGCACCTCCCCTCTGTGTGTGTTGCAGGCTCCCCTTGTGCTTTGTTTGGTCAGGGTGTCCCCCGCCTTGTGCCCTAAAACACCTGGGTTAGGCTCCAGGGGCGGCGGGCCCCCCGCCCGCCGGCGGGGGGGGGGGGGGGGGGGGGGGG
>JABJVR010000033.1:3923323-3935749 GCA_025773905.1 Chitala chitala | reverse complement strand
ATCACATCACATCACATCACATCACATCACATCACATCACATCTTCTCCACAAAGAGATAAGTCAGAAATAAACACAGTAACTCTACTTCAGGTTCGTGGCTCTTTTTTAACTAGAACCACTACTTAAAAAAATGTTTAATCTCTTTTTTCAGCACTACTGCATTAAAAACACCACCTTAACTTCTCCCAGATGCTTTGCTGTGTGTTAGACAGCAGTGAGTGGCACCTTCAGAAGTCCCTGTGACTGTTTGTGAAGAGGCTTTTCCTCTGGTGCCCTGTGGCCTGCTCTACAGCTTACTATGACCCACTTGCACTCTTGCCTCTCTTTCAATCCATTCAGCCCCCTTCTCTGTGCGCCCCCTGCATCACAGGCAGGGCGGAGCTCCACTTTAGCTCCACTAAGGAAGTAAATTGGCACCAACCTGCATGGCGGGGTTGTCTGGGAGCTATTAAAGAGGAACGGTGGCACACGAACCTGCTAAGCGTGCCACCATGCTGGGGTTGAAGCTGCACTCACTGAGCGCTTTCATGACCTGCTGCAAACGTAAAACTGAGCTGATCCTGCCAAACGCACCTTACACAATCGTGCCATGCACACTCTGCAGTGTTAATTCACTAACACCACTGGACAAGTGAGTATGGTTAAACTAACAACAGGTGGTTTATCCAACCTGTCCCTGGCAGCCAGTCAAAGTCAGCTCCCACGATGTACCGGTCTGCAGTATGGAACATCTCAACCCACCCTCACCTGACACCTCCCCAGACAATGCCATCCCTTCATGGGAAAGCACGACTTTCTGGGACCTCTAATTAATCTTGGAGAGAAGCAGAACACGTCACCTGAAAAATTATTGCCTTTCATTGGCAGTCTCTATTTTTACTTCTATAACATGAACAATCCATGTAATTCCTGCAAAAACAGACAGAAGCTCTAAAAATCCCTGATGCTCAGAGATGTGTATTAATGGCAACGCAGCACCGATTAACCTTCCACTTACCGACCTCCAGCAGTCAGGCAGGCTGGGTGTAAAGACCAGTAAATCACAGAATGAACAAGGTCGGTCACGGCCGCTTAATTAGTAAGGTCCCTCCCTTCACAATGGGGAGGGTGGGAGTCCACCTGCCTCCATGACAATCACATCAGCTGTGTGGGGTGCATAATGGGGTCGTCCTGCAATTAGTAAGTCCCTACTGTAGCTGCAGAGAGTCTATAAAACAACTGGCACCCACAGGGAGTATGTGCGTGGGGGGAGGGGAGGATCAACATGGATCAGCTTGGTATAGACCAAGTCTCACAAAAACCCAAAAAACGCTGGCTGTTTAGAGATGAGGATTCCCTGCAAGAGAAACTCAAACATCAAGCTTACGAAATGTGAGCACAAAGGAGTCACACTCAGATTTTATTCATTTCACTGGCTACAAAAACAAAGTTAAATCAGGTTTACAGACAGCTGGAGCAATGCCGCACTTGGACGTGGGAGGTGTAGCTTTCAAAAACAGAAAGAAAACTGGATGAGTGACGCTCTGTAGGACTGATGTTGTGCTACATGTCAGTGGACAAATGCTCGAAGGACTGTGACATTAATACGAGGAGGAGGTGTGTAAACACATCACGTCTGAGACACGGATGTTCTCTCACTACAGGACCCATATCATTACAGCACCAATATGATATACTGTACCAGTATGATGTGTATTATTACAACAGATCTTAATGATTCAGAATGTTTAAAACGACATGGGTTCTGTCTATTTGTGAAACAAACACATCTTATTAAAAATCTCACAGAGACAAGAACATGGAATGCTTGCCTTAACTCACCTTAAACACACAAAACGAAAGGCAAAGCATCCGGGTCTGTGATACCAACGAAACACGCTCAGACTGTACTACAAGCAAGGTAACAAATACACGTCAAAATCAGAAGCCTACATGGAGACAGCGACACCGAGGCTGTTTACAAACATTCACAAACAAGCAAAAGCAGCAAGCCACTGGCCGCGGAGACACAAACACTCTGGACGGGGTAACTTGTATTTAGAAAAGCGTTTCTTCTTTGCAGGACCGCCACTGTGATGTGTGATCTTGGCATTTGCCATAAATGACAACCATAACTTTCCCACATGAAGAGACTGTTCTGTACAAATTATAAACTGACAAAAGATCAGTGGCACGTTCAGCACAGAGCCAAGCACAGCAACCATTGAGTGTCTGACTAACGTGAATTAATTTTTACTCCATCGAATCATGTTTTAAAATCTATAATGTTTTTTTATTGTTATGAGCGGTACTTGAGCTTTTTACAAATAACCTGTTACCTGCAGAGCCTCTGTTATGAACCAGCCCCCCCAAACACACACACACACACACAGGCACACACGCACTGCCAACTTGCAAGGACAAAAATACATTACCCCCAGCCACAACAGATACCACCAGACATCTCAGATCAAAATCAGCCAATCATGAATTTGTCACTTGCACTGTATGACCTAAAAACTCTGAACAGAAACACACACACACACACACACACACACACCCTAAAAAAATCCATGATTTTAAATCTGAGCCATTAACATGGACTCCACTAGTTAATTCCCAGCAGTAAAAACTGGAAAGGACTTGATGGCTTTTATGGGGTAAATAATTACAGTTTAAACAGTGAGATGAGTGTGCCCCCCTCCGCCACCCTCTGCCTAAAGCTGTCACCCTGCCTTCTCTCAGACTCCCTCTCATGCAGTATTTATGTCGTCCTGCTAAAGCAATAAGCTGTTGGATCAGTTGGAAAACAGGGAACAATACCTGGTGAAACACAAACATCTTGACTTTAGAAAAGGGGGGAAACAGTTTGGAGGCAGTTTTGTTTGTCAGTAGCCAGGCAGATGCGTGGTGAACTGCCTGCTCCGTATTGTTAACCCACAGAAACAACATTAATGTAACTCTCTGTGATAAAAAAACACATACAGGACATGTATACTAATGATGGCAGATGACGCTCTCCGTTGTCATTTTACATTGACATTTACTCATTTAGCGGATGCTTTTATTCAAAGCGACTTACAACATTTCAGATACGTTATAATGAGCTGGCGCTGAGTGTCTTGCTTTTTAAATACAGTAATGCAAAAATGCTGCTGTATTTCCCAAGCCCTGAAATCACTTTCATTTAATTAATATTTTAAATGTATTTTTTTGCTTAATAGCTGACTTTCCAGCAGATTAAAGTTCTGTTAGAAGCAGAGCTTCGAAACATGGAAGTTTGTTCAGCAAAACAGGGAAATAGAAAGTGTACGTAGGCTGGCTGGGGAGTGGTGGAATATGCATTCAAGATTCAGGATTCTTTACTGGCCGTGTGCAACTTGTACAATGGAATCAGAGGCGAATTTTCAGGGGTGGCATTAGCAAATTTCTCCAGATCAGCCCCTGACTGGGATGCTTGCTTGGTAAACTGACAATAGACATCTGTGCAAATAGACACCAGTGTAAAAAAATTAATGAATTAGTGCAAAACAACAGTGCAGACAAGACAATAGATGGTGCAATTAGAAGACACCAGTGAGATTCAGCAAACAATAATGGTAATTTTGGGTACCAGAGATAGATTAAGCTAACTGTGTGTGTGTGTGTGTGTGTGTGTGTGTGTGTGTGTGTGTGTGTGTGTGTGCGCATGCATGTGTGTGCATTTGCACGTAGCAGGAACCATGGCTAATCACTGCACGCCTTTCTGCATAGGGACTTAGTACTGTGTGAAAACAGCGAGTGACGGTGTGGCCACAGGGCGTGGACTGGTGCCACAAATTGGCAGATAAACTTGATTTCAGGAGGAGCAAAAGTGAGACTGTCATGTTACCTGAGAACATTAATCTCCAGCTACCAGAAAGATGATCTCGATCAAAGCTATTTCAAATCAATTTTAAATCAATTTTTTATCAAAAATCTATTTCAAATATATCAAAGCAACGTTCATATCTGAATCCAGCTCTTTGCTACAGCCAGTCTGTCAGCAGGGTTTTAGCCCCATCATTAGCCTGAGGATGTCATCTTTGATGCAGGTCTTTTGATGAGCAGACAGACAGAAAGAGAAGAGCTGGGAGCAAATGTGTCACCCAGTAACAGGACGACAAAAAACAGGACAAATGTTGGACCACAATTAGTCATAGAAAAAAAAAATAAAAGTATAACATTGAACTGTCCACATAAATTCTAAAGAGATTCCTGCAAAACAACCCAAATCATGTATGTCCAAAATTAGAAGATGCAAAACGCCACAAGTGATTTCTGTGACATGTTCCATGTCACAGTGTGGGTACAGAACCACGCCCGCTCAGGGAAACTGGTGTTCTATCATAATGGCAGCTGGGTCATGATGACGCATGGCCAAGTGCATGCAAATTAAAAACACAGAGGTGCAACGCAGCAGGTTACCAGTTTAATTCATGAATAAACTTCACGTTTGTACCTGAAGTTGCTAGCTTTGGAAAGGAGGCGGAACTATAATCTGTTCAAGATGCTTGATTAAATACGGGTATCGCCCAGGGAAGACATGCCAAAATGATGCCAGCTTTAAAGTGTGGGACCAACGGCCATCAGCTCAAAGCTGAAGCGCAGCGGGAACATGTAGCAGGCTGAGCCCGTCTCTGGACCACTGCAAACCCAGGACACATGCCTTCCATTAGAAATGAAATACCAGTCCCAAAGAGGTCCATCAGTGTCCCGTATATTACAGGAAAAGGGGGGGGGGTGGCTTCAAGAGAAAGCAGGATAGAGGTCCTACACAGTGGGGAAGGAAAGTTTGGGTTGGAAGGGTGAAGCAAAATGTTTATCAGATATCAATGGCTGAAAGAGATACTGCACGCCGGACCTGGTCTGGTTCTAATAAAGTCCCCATACCTGCTGAGAACAGAGAGAGCGTGGAAGACGGAATCAGGCTCAGCTTACAAACTGAAAAAAGGAGTACAGGAGAGAAAGAGACTACGCTTTCCTGCCATCTTTATCTGCACGAACATCACACTGCAAATGTACTCTCTACAGTAAAAAGAGACGAAAACCACAGCATACTCGCAAACAATGGAAGTCTGAAGCAGATGTACAAATCAAAATATTTAAAAAATGTAGCAGAGGATGGCAGTCCCGCAAATCATTAAACAATTAAAAAAAAATACATAATAAAAAGAAATAAAAAGGCTCCAGAGTATGTTTTAGAAATAAAAAGGTTCGTGGCAGCCCTCCTCCCAACTCCTCCACGAGTGTTTATGCTTTCTACCACTGTGCCTGCTCCAGTAACGGGCTTGTCTGAAGAATGTCAATTAAAATGATGAGGCTGAAGAAAGTCGCGTGCACAGGGAAGGGCGGGGCAGCACGAGGCATCCCTCTGCGCCCTCATCGACACAGAGACCGCCCACACCGTATCAGTGCATCAGTCGTGCTAATATACGCGCTATTGCGTTTAAACCACCCGGGCCTAAACACGCCCACGTTATTTGCGCAAAGGAGATGCTACAGTTGGTTGCCTTTATGTGGCTCACACAAAAGGAATGACTTTATAGTAATTGCAAGACTCGAACACACTGTCGCGCCAACGCTGGATACCATCTTTATGAATTATTAAAAATAATAATAATAATAAAATTTAAAAAAAAATAATAAAACTTTTTAGGGATCAAAGGTTTTTTGTACACTTCGTCTGTTTATACATCATAAAATTAAGATAATTATCCCAGGTCAGAACTATACAAAAGTGGAAAATCCAAATATAAAATGTATAAATCTATTTTAATGTGCATTTACTACAGCACGGGAATTAACTTTTGTGTCGTTTAAGTGAAAACACAAAATAAAAATCCCTAATGTGTAAAAGACAAAAGTGTAAACAAATACAAATGTTTATTAGTGTCACGAACCGTATTTTTTTTATAATTAACTAAATGTTTATATCAAAAGAATATTTTAACCTCTAACCGAAAATACAGGTAAAACTGACCAATGAAAACGATTGGATTGGATTATAAATTCCAAATTAACATTTGCGTAAGCGATAGTTCCTTCAAAAATCATTACATATTACCTTTAAAAATATATTTGAAACAATTTATAATAGTTTTGCAATAAAACAATTTTACGATAGGTAAAACATGTCACACAAATAAGTTGAAGAATTGTTTTACCGACATAATTTTTTATGCAGACCAATTAATATTTACATTTAAAAATTTAATAAAAAAAATTAAACGTAAATGTAAAAATAAAAAACTTTTTTTTTTTCTCCAAACAATCACTACCCGTATAAATAACAGTCTTAATAACGAACTAAGAGATATTACAAACGACCAAATGAATCGACACAAAACCAATCAACAGCTAAAATACGAAAGCAGGGTGTGGAAGCAGTATATAATTATGATATTTCACCCTATATCTGTATGGTATTCATGTGAAAACGCAAAGTTAAAATACAAACTGTAAAATACGATAAACTGTTAAAGTAACAGAAAAAAAAACTTGTGGTTTCAGCACTTTCTCTAAAATTCACCGCGATTTTTCACCATGCTCATACACCACACTTCTGATAGGAAAAACTGACACAACCTGAAAAAGCCCACTTTTCCCCAAAGCACTGCCTGATAAGGTGTTAAAAAATCTGCGTACATCTCCAACAGAAATCTAAATCTGATGGATTTCTTCACTTTTATGTTCACTTTTAAACAGCATAACCACAGAAGATAACAATTCTGCAAAACCTCAAATTTATGCATTAACCTAAACCGGTTCTTTCCACGGATTATGGTTGTTTATGTACACTCAACCTTAAATGTGGCTATATACAAGAATCAATTAACAATTTTGTCGTCGATGAACTACACACGCCGTGACGATTTCACCAGCGATTGGGCCTCCCCGCATTACCCCTCCCTTAATAATCCTACTGGCGTTCTCCCCCGCTCTTAAACATTGCAGCCCGTGCAGCCATCAGCAGGAGCAGATGCACGAGCGCTGCGCTCCTCCGGGCCACCAACCACGCGCGGTCATTACTGAAAATATAAACTAATTAACGGAGGAGGCTGGCCTTCCTTATGTCGCGTCCACTTACAGTTCTTGTTGTACCGTAATTAACTTACAATTACCGATTGCAATTTAAAGGACGTGTTTTGGAAAAACTTCCTTTGCATCAAAAGCAGCGATACATGGAATGCATCCTTTTCGGATGCAAGTTGTAGGTTTGCTTTAATTTCATGGTTCTTCCAACGCTGTTTGCTTTATTCTGTAACGTTGGCTCCTGCGCAAACAGTCGAGTTGGATCCCACAAATTACTGCGAGACTCCGGTTTACAATCCGGATCTCTGTCCGAATATGATAGCAGCTCAGGCCAAGTTGGTGTACCACCTAAACAAATACTACAACGAGAAATGTCAGTCTCGAAAAGCAGCGATCTCCAAGACAATCAGAGAAGTGTGCAAGGTAGTGTCGGACGTCCTGAAGGAGGTGGAGGTGCAGGAGCCCCGCTTCATCAGCTCCTTAAATGAAATGGAAAACCGTTACGAGGGTCTTGAGGTTATTTCACCAACTGAATTCGAGGTGGTGCTCTATCTAAATCAGATGGGAGTCTTCAACTTCGTGGACGACGGCTCTCTGCCCGGCTGCGCTGTGCTGAAGCTCAGTGATGGACGGAAGCGCAGCATGTCGCTCTGGGTAGAGTTCATAACCGCCTCTGGATACCTCTCGGCCCGCAAGATCCGATCCAGGTTCCAGACCCTTGTGGCGCAAGCAGTGGACAAATGCAGCTACAGGGACGTCGTGAAGATGGTTGCCGACACCAGCGAGGTTAAATTACGCATCAGGGACAGATACGTGGTACAGATCACCCCAGCTTTCAAGTGCACGGGGATCTGGCCGAGGAGCGCCGCTCACTGGCCTCTGCCTCACATCCCCTGGCCGGGTCCCAACAGGGTGGCAGAGGTCAAAGCCGAAGGTTTTAACCTTTTATCCAAAGAATGCTACTCGCTGAACGGAAAACAGAGCTCCGCCGAAAGCGATGCATGGGTCTTGCAGTTCGCCGAAGCCGAGAACCGGCTGATCTTGGGAGGATGCAGGAAGAAGTGCCTGTCCGTCCTGAAGGCGCTGCGCGACCGTCACCTTGAACTTCCAGGACAGCCGCTCAGTAACTACCACATGAAAACGCTGGTGTCGTACGAGTGTGAGAAACACCCGCGGGAGTCGGACTGGGACGAGAGCTGCTTCGGGGACCGCCTGAACGGCATTCTGCTACAGCTTATTTCGTGTTTGCAGTGCAGGAGGTGCCCGCATTATTTTCTGCCAAATTTAGACCTGTTTCAAGGCAAACCCCATTCAGCCCTCGAAAACGCAGCGAAGCAAACATGGAGATTAGCGAGGGAGATTCTTACCAACCCTAAAAGCCTGGAAAAATTATAAAAATAAAACAACTATTTAAAAGACACGTTTTGCGTATATGAATCCCATCTGTCGTTTCTTGGAGAAGCCTGTTTTGTTTTTTTTTTTAACAATCATTAACATTTTTTGTCAAATTTATTGTAAATCTGTCGTAATTCATTTTCCTGGAATGGGCGTGACAATAACGTAATAGACGGACTATGAAAAGTTTTATATTTTGCAACTTTTACCCCGAGGAATCAAACAGCGCCCGTAGTAAGAGGAAGACTTCGCTTCTGCCACAGAGAAACTCAATGGTAACTATTAAAGTTAACGTATTCCACATTTTCCGTACCCTTTGCAATTACTTTAAAAAATAAATTTGTGAAAGGTTTTTGTTTATACCGTATAAAAGAATGCGCATAAACTGTTGCAACCGTCAGACATTGTAGTGGTTTTGTGACATGTAAACTGAAGCTTAGTCCCTTCTATTTAAACTTTGGCTCCTAGAAATATGACATGGACAAGAAATTCATTTTTTTTTTTACTTTGTCTACATTGTTTTTGTATGTATTAAACTGTCTGAGTTAACATTTCGATCGTGCCACGTGTTACTTGTAACATTCTACAGATATACTTGAATTTTTATTTATACATATTTACGTCTGAATATAAGACAATATATTTGAAAAATGCACTAAAATACACTGGAGTATACTATTGTGGTTGTTTTTATGTCTCTGAATCTATTTAAAACGCAATAAAATGCAACACACCTGTCCTAAACTGATTAATTGTACTGTGAATAACAGTTAGGCCTCCGTATGTACAGTACAAAACAAGCACACACTTTAATGCACATTAGATACACGTTTCTTAATTTAAAGCGTCAACAGCAATATTATTGGCAAACATTATTAAACAGTAATCGTTTGTTTTTAAAACAGCGTTGTTTGCATTATGAACTGATTAAATGCTTTAAAAATATGGCTATTACAGTCGCAGAACAGAACGAAGCAAATCACAATGTTAAATTACAAAACTGCAGTAAATGTCCAATATAAGCCGAAGGCCGCAAGTTACGTAGAAATACGTAAATATTGATTATTGATTATTATACACCTTTTTCAACCAAACTTATTCACGAACACATGTTTTAATGTGTGTACCATGCTTGTGAATTCTCGTCCGTATTTCAGGCGAATGCGCAAAAATTTTCTCTACACGTGAAAAAGTAAAAACAGATAAATCCTACAGGCTTGAGTTTTGACCCAGACAAGAGCACAAGCGGACATGACAAACGGCGTCAGTAAGGCTTAAATCCACGCTTTAGTAAATTCACTGCTCTGCTGCTACTTGCCTTTTGTAGGCCTACTACTCAGCCTTTGCACTAAATAATCATGCCCAGTTTTCTAAAATTAAAAAAAGGACTGATGCCATTTATTTATTCAACACGTGTTTTTCGACATCACAAGGTCCAGAAATACTAGTAAACGCCTAACTAAATTCAGAGACGAATCAGTTTATATCCGAATAAAAAATTATATTGTAAATACATTATGCATTAAAAATACCCCCCTACACACACATATATTATACACAAAAATTTTCAGAAAAACTGGAGGCCTGAACGGGGATAAGCAAACTTACTTTTGCGTCAATCTTCTTGAAAGCGACATCATCCTCATCCACCTCGAAATAGATCTCAGTGGTGGTGATGGAAAGGGTGCCTCGAGCCACTATGACCGGGGCCACGAGCTGAGCGGGGGTGCTGAGGACCACGGGACCTGCACATCATAACAAAGCCGTGTAAATGTACACAGACAATATGAACGGGCAAATCAAAGTCCGCTGGGAAATCCGGTAATACATGCAGGGTTCTGTATTCTAAGAATTACATCTATTATACAGTATATATTTTTTAAGATGAGTAACTGGCATTCTATTGTAATTCTATCATGATCGTCTAATATTTTAGCGCGTCTCTGAATTTCTATAATTGAGTGGAATCTAAAAAATAATATATATTATTGAATGAAAAGGATTGATTACGCCAATGACAAAGTTATTTCAGTTAATGTCGGACGAGGTGATGTGGTTTCTCGCCATTTCATTTTATCAGTTATCACGACTAGAATTATCACAGCAAAATAACATAAACCTGAAAGTTTAGAAAATAAACTTTTCACAGCGGTCATGAATGCAGTGATTAAGGGTATTTTAAATGAGTAAGAAAACACTGATACTCTGATAATTACTATTTGGCACGCCTTTTACACAGATGTATCGCATGTACTGCCGTTTTTCGTTAAATGATCAAAACCAAACGTCAGTCTGAGGACAGATATTACATATCCATCACTTCAGAGCTACTCGTTCTTCCTGCCCAACGTTTTCCTGGCATAATACATGTAGAATAAAGGTTTTAGGAGTTATTTGTGTCAGTGAAAAAACACATACTGATAAGGTGTATTTATCAATTTCTTCATCTTGATGTTGTTACTCGGCATCAGTCTTAATTTAGGTTGGCCATTTAAAATAGGCGCTATATAAAAAACTAAATTGAACTGTGCTTTGAGACATCTCGTCGTAAAAGGCGCTACATAAAAATAAACTGAACGGAACTGAAATTAAATATGACAATGTGTTGGGTAACTAGTTGCGTTTCATTTTAGTTCTCAAATGAGTGTTTTAACTCACTCGCGGAACCCCCCCTCCCGTCCCAAAACACGGCCTGTTCACCTTAGAAATGTGCTCCCCCCTTTCTTTCAAAGTTGTTCTACGAGTTCTGATCAAACATGAAAGCGGATTAAGGGGAGAGTGTTGCAGAAGTGTAATGTTAAGTTTATATTAATGTACTCACAATCAGTTCATAAAATGACAGGAAGACCGTAGACCGATCCTGTAATATCGCGCTTAATTAATTAAGTTCGTGGTAAACTGTTCCGCGTTAAAAGTACTTCATACGATTTGCGATAATTTATTTTAACAGCAATTAGGCCAACATCAACACTATTAACCTATTTTTAAAAAGTAGAACAAACTAAAAAGATAAAAATACAAAAAACTAAGGGACACTGGTCTTAAAATAGAGTTTGTTTTGCAATTAAGTTCCCAAGTACTCTAATTTTATGAATATTATGTAATAATGTATTGTATATGTTATTGTATAGATCCCATAGGCTTTTTAATTTTTTTAATTAATCATGCCTCTCCTCTTGGGAGAAATGCGGAAAATCACCTGACAATTTACCTTGCAGTAATTTCGTGCAATAGTACCGATGCGGTTTTAAATCTTGTTTTCCTCGCTTTGCAACTGTGTGAAATAATGTATAACGGCGATTAAGGCCATAATCCCTCCTGGGACAAAATGCACAGTGTATAATTAATATGTATCGCCAACTCTTAATATGAAAAGACCACGTCAAACTAAGAACTGCTGGGTTTACATACAGATTGGAGAGGTGTCGCTCAGGATAAAATTTAAACGTTTACTTAATACATACACAAATCAACGACATAAACGACAGTAAAGAAAAAAATCAATTCGTAAAATAAAAAAAACATATTCAACGAACATTTCAGGCATCGAAACGTACGTGATCATTTTCAAAATTATGGAGAAAATCTGAAAAATGAAACTGAATTTAATATACCCCCCACGCACACTACAAAAAAGATGGTATAATATACTTGTAAGGTAATGCAATATAGCCATGTAATAATCCAATAATCCTGTTCTTTATATTTAATAATCTAATAATCCTGTTCATATATCACAATTAAAACTGCTCAAATTAGAATATTTTAAACGGATTGGGCATTTTGCTAACAAGATGATATAATACATTTCACGGATTTTTGAAGTAAAAACGTAACAATTTTATATATATATATATATATATAATTATATATAATTGTTACGTTTAACGTTTACGTTTATATATATATATAAAAGTATACCCTATATGTCACTTTATTATAAGAATGTGCACAAACGCTTTACCATTAGTGCGACAGCGAAGACGTTAGGAAAGTG
>JABJVR010000033.1:3895813-3923223 GCA_025773905.1 Chitala chitala | reverse complement strand
ATTATTCTGACGTTTTATATAAAGTGATTATTCTGACGTTTTATATAAAGTGATTATTCTGACGTTTTATATAAAGTGATTATTCTGACGTTTTATATAAAGTACTCCAGAGGTACTTTTGTACTCGAGCCTCCTTGATAACTGATTTTGGCAGAAAATTTCGTTTTACGCATATATAAAAGGTAGATATTCAAACCCAATGCATAATTAGTTATATTTGAATTCGAAATCTTTATAACAAATAAATGTGAACAACCGTCTCGTTGAAATTATGCATTAAGCACACTTTGTGCTCGGCGTACTCATGTTGTATTTAGTTAATAAAGTGTTGGGTTTATGCAAAATGGGTCAAAGGCATGAGGACATACAGAACCCCCGTCTGAAGCAATAACGTGGTGAACGGTGAAATCAGCAGAAATGGGTGATCTGCGCTCTCACACAACACATACACACACACACACACACACACACACGGTCACGTTTAATGAAGAAATCTGCGATGAATCCAGTAAGGTCACACGCATTTGGGTAGATGGCTGCACGGGACTGGTTCATTTGAGCATTTTGGAAAACGACAAGATGAACATAAACGTTTTCACACTCCATCAAAGTAGAAAATGCTGTACCTTAAGTTACTTTTATTTTCATTACTGTTTTCCTGTATGTAAAATTTAGGTGTTAAAAATCGAAATTAATCGTTTTAACAACATTTAATATTTCTCCAGTTTATTCCAGATTCGTGGTTTCATGGCAAACCCAGGCGGTGGTAAGAGCCACTGTAGCTAGAATCTTGGCAAGCTCTTCTGCAAGCCCGCTTACATCATTACTTTTCTTGTTATGAAAATAACATAAGAAATAAGTGGCAGTGGAAGAGAACTGCAAGGTCTCGCCTGACCACCCCGCACGCGTCCTGACTCTGCTCATGACACGCCTCTGTAATCCACATCAACCTGCCCAGCTAACACCACCGGTACAAATTCACAAAAGCCATTTACTAACAGGAACAGTTCAGATATTGCATAACGGAGATGAGGTTGGAGGTTTTGATCCCGGAGTCAGGACACGTTCCCACAAGAGTAACAAACTTAAATGTGGGGAAGACATCCTAAGAAAACATCTTTGCCTTTCTTTTTAAAGACTGAGAAATATCTAAATGTTTTAATTTTTTTTGCTAATTTTCTGAAATGCTTTGCTATAGTAAGGATCAAGAATCACAACTGCATTAAAGACATAATTTCTGCTGTCTGTGCATAGACGTTGCCATAGTGCATCTATTTGTGTCATATATCTGCTCATCATGCCAGTTCAGTGCTATTGATGTTGTTTTTGAACTTGTTAAAAGACAGAGAGGGGCGGGTCAAGCTGTGAGCATCCACCCTTGCGTCAACCTACCCCCTCCCTCCCAGATCTCAAACACACGCTCAGATGCAGTCATGACTGCCCCTCAGATGACCCAAAATGCAAGGAAGATGCACATATACAGCTGTGGATTCTTTTCTCAAGTGCCGCCTTCCAGACTCCTCCGAGAACCCCTCAATCTTCCTCTAGTTCTCAATAGCAAAAAATGCATCTTTGTGCTCCCAAAGCTGCAATCCCCCCTTTAACGACTTTTAAACAGACTTTAAAATAAACCCCAAATTGCTCAGTTCCCAAGCCCTCGTGCTGCTCGGCTCTGCCAAGGCGGAGGCTTTGCTCTGTGCCGTCGTTGGCTCTTACGTCATTAAAGCATAGCACGCCTGGTGGTGACAAAGGGTACTGCCACAGTCCACAAGCTGTGATGCATCTGATAAAAACCTTAGAGACAAAATTTAAACAATTTGATTTATATAAAATCACAGCACCTCCTTAAGTGAAATGTGAACACTAATGATCTGGTAAATTTAACATTCCCCCACTCTGTATAATTTGTTAGAAAGAAAAAAAACGGATGTATTGCTCATTAAGTCATTTTGCCATTGTCTTAAGATGATAAAAATCACATTAAATGGATTATTTGATTAGGAGTGGTCCATTATTAATGCACTCTAGAACTGAAGTACCCAAACCTGTTGCCCTCTTGCTAGGGAGCCAGACAGTCCTGTCAACAAGTTCATGGTACTGCAGTATATCTGCTAAGCTTGATTGGAGCATTATTAGTTTTGTAGAATCACACTTTCTGTATCAGTGTAAGAGCCAATATCCTTCATCACTGTTAGTTTACGAAGAGACAGGAGTAACTTGCCTCTGGAGGTAAACACACGTGGGCGAAAAGCTGCTAAAGACAAAGAAATGCATAAAGACATGGTGTTACCATGGTGTTACCATGGTGTACACAACCACAGTAACAACATCCTGAAAGTGGCTTTCATGGCAAGGTGCTTTTGAGGAGTGTGGCAGATTCCATCACCACATCTCACCTGCTCATATTTGCAAGTGTAATGCCTACTTTACAGGTTTAGTAAACTGCGTGTTATGTGGGCTTACAGGTGGTGTCTGAAGGGTGGAATTTGCTCCACTGTTGGGAGGGCGTGGCACAGAAGTACCCCTGTCCCATCCCTAGACATGTGAATGTGCCCTTGTGACAGGACCCCTCTGAGGTTGTGCTTCAGCCCTCTCACCTGCCAAGTTGTCCATTTCCTTCTCCTGGAGCAGGCTGACTGCATCATCATCACCCTCCAGCATCAGTTCTGTTTCGGGGTTCTGGTTGACCACAGATTGACTTCGGAAGCCCTTCTTGGAATGGACCACATCATCATCCTCATTACCTGGAGAGGTCGAGAACAAAAAGTGGCTCTGTATCAGGGGGCTGACATCCACATTTAACCTGACAAACTAGAACCAAGGCCCAGAATAATAAAGAACAAGCCGGATCAGCACATCACGTGGGCTGTAGGTCACAGTGTCACCTGCGCCGGGTGCAGACCCTTCTCAAACTTACTGCTACCATTTATTTTTTATTTTTTGACATGCAACAATTCTTGCTTTTACAACTGTCAGTGACTGACACCATACCTCTGTAAAATATGTCCTTTACCAGTAGATCCCACTAAGAACTTCCAAAACTGTAATACAATCTCATACAAATCGTTTTGCTTTAGCAATTTATGACTTAAACCCAAAATTGGATCCCTAATATTCAAACATGTATCCTCATGTGGTCCTATGAATTGCCTAGCAGAACAGACCCTTGGGGAGTGACCATCTGACATGGGGGGGGGGGGGGGCAACAAGAACTATGGCTGCTCATATGGAGAACATGAAGAGGAGGGGCGACTTCTACAGAGAGGTTAATATACAGCGGACAAACACACACACACACACACACACACACTTGCACACGCACAATGCATATATACACAGTATATAAACAGTTATATAGGTTTTTATAAAAGCATAGTCTTTATCAAGATGATGGACAGAACATTCTCAACATTCTCGAAAGGATTATGAGTAACGTCATCAGGGTGGTGACAAAACATGGCAGAGGCTGGACCTACACAGGACAGTCAGCAAACAGAGTGACCACCCAGGAGCAGACTACGCTCAACGAGATGGCTCTTGTGGCTCAGAGGAAGCATGTCCAAACCAGCGAGTCAAAGCCTCTTCATTTTATAGCCTTCACACAGAAGGTGGCGAGATCCAGCTGTCCCACCTGCAGGACACTCACCTAGCATCAGCTACAAATGGCTGGAGCCAATGAACAAGTCAAGTTCATATGAAAATGCTAATTCAAATTCATGCCTTGAGACTAGGTGCGTGTGACCCATGTACGACTGGACGAATGGAAATAAAACCAGCCTTTTTCTCTCAGAGGGAAAAAAAAGAAAAGTGACACAACAGAAGATGTCTGGTGCACACCTGTTCGTGTAAAACATCCAGGCCGCTAACGCCCAATAACATGCACACGTTTACACTGCAAGTACAGGCAGGATTGTGCAGCTTTTCTGTGCGCTTATCAAATAACATCTAGATGATTTGCATATTTTTTGTATTTTGTTGATTGCACTTCTACCATTTTCTTTGAAATCCTGTGTACTTTATGCATTTAGAAAGACTCTACAAGACTCCACTGCCTTTCCCGGTCTGGAAAATGGTCCAAGGTACAAGAAAAGGTTAGGAACCACTGACCTTTACAGGCCTGTACTATATATACTATATTGCTGCTATATCGGTTGTTAGAATAACTCTTAAAAAATAATTAAAAAATTAAATAAATACAAGGAAAAGCTGAGGAGATGGATGTAACTGCTGGCAGAGGAGCTGTGTTTATACCTGGGTGACATCGGAGCAAGATTACACTCACTTCACAGCTGCAGAAACGCTGAGCTCACTGCTGTGAGAACACCACGCCTGCCAGCAGTGTAAATATTATGAGATTATGCATGCACATGCACACACACTCACACGTATGCACACACGTACGCACACACACATGCACGCACACGCACGCACACACACACACGCGCATGCACACGCACGCACACACACATGCACGCACACGCACGCGCACACGCACACACACATACACATACACTCGGGGGGGGGGGGGTCTACTGCTCAGTTCAGACCACCACAGTCCTGAAAGGCAGACTAAGCCCTGGATCTCAACTCAGCAGTTATGGGTTCAAGTCCAAAAATCCTGAAGGTCTTGACATAACTATGGATGGTGTGGTACAGCATTGGAAGCACCATGTAGGCTCCCAGAACAGTTTTCTTCTTGTTCACCTGCTACCCCTGTCACAGCTTCCAAGGCTGGAGTGAAGGTAGCCCATGAGCTCAGACCATGGAGATATGGCTTCTTTCGAGTTACAAATACAGTGGGGATCCTCAAATACGAGTGCGCCCACTTGCGAGTAAATCAAGATACGAGTGAAAATATTCGCTAAAAAATGCTCCAAGTTGCGGGCGAACACTGAAGTTACGAGAGCTGCGCACATGCTTTTATCTTCGTTTTGTCCAATACGAGCGAGACTCCCAGTTTGAGTATAAATTTGTAAAAACTCTCTCAACATACGAGCGTTTGGCTGCGACTTGCGAGCACCTGTTTGAGCACGCTGAGGAAAGAACATGGGTGCACCGTGTTTTTCCGCAAGGCGCAGGCTGCAGACCATGGGATGCCTTTATATATCTTTACACACACTACAATGCCGCCCAAGAAGACGGCTGCTAAAAATAGGGCTACTAAAAAGAAGGACACAGTTGGTTAAATGAAGAAGGAGGTGACAGACGAACGTGATCGTGGCGAATGTGTGGCTGAAATGTGGCCGGTCGACATCTTTACTTCATTTCATTGATTTGTCTTTAATGTTATTTAGCATAAAATACCAAGTTAACTGATTTTTATATAAATGTTTTTAGGATGTAGAACGGATTACTGGGATTTCCATTATTTTCTATGAGAAAATTTGTTTCGAGATTACGAGTTTTTCGCATTACGAGTAACCTTCTGGAACCAATTAAACTCGTAAGTTGAGGTACCATGGTACAGCGCTGTATGGACACGGGGGAGCCAAAGGTCATTTACACACATCCAGTGATTAGGAGTTAGAGAACAGGACAAAATCATTACTGAGATAAAGCCAGAGTGCTGCCTGGAAAAGATATCTGTAAACATCTCTGAGTGTAGTTAGCTCTCAGCTCTCACATTTCAAAATCTTTTCCCCTTCCTGTATCCTAATACATTATAGGTGAGACATTTACCTGCAGTAAGCAAAGCAAACACAATTTTTCTAAGCAGTTGCAGTATAACCAAAATTGTAAATGTTTTGGGTAAGTTTAAATAGTTACCTGTAATTACCTAAATGCAAAATGGTGGTTTTTTCATGAAAACCAAGCTGTTTAATAAAATTTGAAGGACTACATTTCCAGAGATGCATACAGATACGTGTACGGGTATGTATGAGGAGCTGATGCACAGGTTAACTGTCAGGACATCTTAAACATCTCTATCCTCTTCTGCCCATAAAGTGGAAAGTCATCCCAGGTCACCTGGAGGTAGTGTATGGTCCAGTGGGTAATGAGCACCGAACAGCAAGATACCCCACAGGATAAGAAGCACAAATCATTCAACATTTCAACTGTTAAAGAACTACCACTTGTCTGGAAGTGTCTTTTACACTATCAACAGGACACAGAGCTCTATTAGGGACATTTTGCCTCCACTCAACATACCAAATGATGCAGGACCGACATGCAGGACTGACACTGTCACAACACTGGCTTCCATCCAAGTAGAAAAATTCTGCATTCCCTCTGTCCTTGATACTTGGCACAGACAAACATCACAGCCAAGCCCCCCCTCCTCCATTACAGGCTGCAGAATGATACTGGCCAAGCGGCCGATACTGCATAAAAAAGCTTTAAATCACAGACTCCCAGAACAAGCTCTGTTCCAACAGATTACCCCCAACTGGTCAAAGTTTCCAGCAAAGATAGGAGTAGACGTAACCTACTGCTTATTCTTTACATAACGGAGCAATAAAATGGAGAGGTAGAGAAAGTGAAGAGGTACCCACTTAATCATCTGGAGGACTTCAGAGGAAAATGGAGCAACATCAGAACAAAGCCAATTCCAGCCTGTGACAGGCCTATAAATTACTCCTCTCGTTAGAATCACCAAGAGGTTACAGAATTTCAGCGTGTTCTCAATCATGTGCCCCGCCACACGACTCGGGCGAGTCAGCAAACACATAAACAAAAGCGCTACTTTCGAAACAAAATGGAAAAAGGTTACGTGTGGGTATTCCACACACTGTACATATAGGGCAAAATTAACATTATAAAGTGCTTAAGAATGCCTGTTAAAACACATTTTATTGATTTTACAAAGTATCCCTTTACCAGTTTCCTCAAAATGTTTAGCATGAAAAAGCATGATGGATGACTTGAAATACCAAAAGTCAGTTATGTAGACACAATGAAAAAAAATGACACAAATATGAACCTTGAGAAAACCTAAACTGACCCCAGAAAACAAATTACGGTCCTGTGAAGGACTAAACTATGGTAAGGAAAAATCTAATAAAATAAAAATTCTGAAAGTGACATTTTTCCTCCAATGAAATATCTTTTGTCTTTTCTTGATCACATAACAGATGTTGCTGGCTGATCTGTTTGTGCTGAACTGCAGTACGACAACATGGTTATTGTGTGATAAACCCAAACCCCAGGAGAAAAGAAGAAAAAAAGAGCTACGTAGCGACTATGAGAATGCTCCACCGTAAGGAGGTAAGACAAGAGCCACCAAGCAGCGTCACTCACCGTACTCCTCCAGGGCCTTGAGCGTAGCGTCGGCGTGGGTGGAGCCAAAGGCATTGCGCACAAACCTCCGCCTCCTACGTAGGTCGTCCTCCCAGTAGTCCAGACGCCAGAAGTCATGTAGCTGACTGTGGAGAGAGGAACAGCGGGTGTAAGTGAGAGGGGGTATACCCACCGCACGCCAGCACCAGCCGAGGGCCCTGCACAACCAGCTAGCAGAAACAGCTGACTGCTCACTAGTGCATACAAGGAGAACACTAATGTTTGCTGCTAAAATGGTAAACATGATTTTAATGGCACATAAAATTCTCTTGGCTTCTAGAGCACTTCCTGCCAGGTAACAGCTTATAAAGATGATGCCAAGACTCCTCTCTAATGCTGAAGTTGGACAATAACCACTGCTCACTGGGATTTATGTATTCACGAAATAGTTCTTAATTTCCCACGACACTGAAAGGGATAAACGGAAGAATGGAATGGATTCTTAATTTCCTATGACCCACTGCTGAGTCAGTGAGTGTCACTTCTGACTGTTGGGGTGACAGAAGCACTCAACTTGATTATTTTGAGGAGTCCATCTAATGACAGGAAAGGGTTTGAACACACTACATCAGGGAGCTCCTGCATGCAGACACTGTGGTTAGCAGGTCTCATTCACTAGCATGTCCCCATGTAACACAAGGACAAAACACTATGGCACCAACAGGCACTAGAAGCAAACATCAGACATCCTGAGAGGAAACAGCTTCTAAACAAGCTGAATGCTGAAAACAAAACGTGTGGGCAAAGTGACAGAAGGCTTATTCCATGGGCTAGTCTGAAAGAGCTCAAAGGTTATGGCTGTTTAATGGAAGTGGAATGAAACCAAAAACCTAATTTCATCTTAACACGCACCATTTTGTAAATTCCTATCAGCACCCTAATTCAGAGAAGGAGCCCTCAACTGAGACAGAGGAAATAAGCAACAGGGTAGAGAGACAGGAAGAGATCTTACACTGGGGTACGTCCATCATAACAGCCCACTCCCTCACAGGGGGCTGATTAAAATAACCCACTGAAATATTCATAGGACAGACTCCCAGATGACCTGGAGCAGCCCACAGAAATCTACATTTCCATTCATTATTAATAATGTAGAATTAGAACAGGGGAATAAAAGAAACCCATGAGGGACACAAACGAGTCCGGCATGTGGTTACAGTGTCTGTGAATGATTATTCCTACAATGGAGAAGACCTGCCATTATTTTATTGCTCAAAGCTAATGCAAACCATTAAGGACCAGTATAGGCATTGGGTTAATATTAGTGTTCATCCCCCCATGTGAATGTAGGTTGGACAAATTTCAAAGGACTCCATGTTTCCTGAAAAGGTGGGGGGGTATTGACAGCTATTAACTCACTGCTGAATCGCACTTTACAGTGAACCAGAAGATGCACCTCCACTGAAACTCCTCTGAAGCAGGCAGAAGAAGACAAGAGGAGAGGTGGGTTGAGAAGATGCGTGTAGATGTTTCTGCCATGGGCCAGAGTTGGTGGGGGGGGCGGGATCAATACATTCTCCCCATTTGATTCTTCGTGTTTCATTAATGAGCATTGACATAATGAGGGCATCCATCCATTTTCCAGAAAATCAAAAAATCAAGACTGGGCTTTTAGAAACACACCAAGGCTGAAAACTTGGAAAGCTCACAAAAACTATAAATAGTACACTCCGTTAAATCTCCTAACGCAACGAAGATCTGCTTGTTTGATGGGGGTGGGGGAGCAGTCTTTCAGAGTCTGCCAGTACATAATCTAATATGTATGTGCGTGCTACACAGACACACATACTCTCACACACACGAAGCAATATGTAATACAGCAATGTAAAGAAAGCTGACAGGGAGAAGGCAAGTATACACTATAAAGAAAACGTGCTATTAATTCTGTTTAGTTAATTAGATGATGCTGCCACCGAGTCATGTCAAGGAAAGATCACCTCCACCGTTTTCAGCACACCCACTATCACAGTGTTAGCTAATTGTACTAAATGGCCCCAACCAAAACAACAAGCATAATTTTGTCTTCATTTTTATCCTTCTTTCACAAAGACAGAAAGGCAGCGTGGATCGAACAGTGTGTGACAAGAGGACTGCATCACAGATACACTTTCTGATGTGTCAACTGAGAAGTACAGTAGAGCCCAAAAGGGAAGCTGTCAATCACGAAGTGGTGAAGTCACAAAAAGGGACCCTCTTTGACCAGCTAAAGAGGTGGCCATTTCTGAGGGCAGGGGAAACTGGTGAAGCTGAGAGGAGTACAAGGCTTAACCACAGAAATAGGGTAATAATATAAGGAAAACCTCTGAAAAGCAAAGTATGATTCTGTAACTGCAGAGCTGCAGATCTGACCTGTGTGAGCAAGAGACAGAAACTGCCTCACTTTCACAGAAAACGTTGTGCAGCCGTGGACCTGCAGCCGTGGACCTGCAGCCGTGGAGCTGCAGCCGTGGAGCTGCAGCCGTGGAGCGTGACATTAAACAATTGTGGTTTCAGCTGTTGAAGTGACCTGTAACTGAACCGGCACACTGGGTAAGAAGCTAATCGCTCATCTTTAAACAAAATTAAACACACCAGCAATCACTAAACTAACACAAAATTACACAGAATGCCAGACACGCCCTGAAGGAGTTAAAGTCCTTTTCTGGCTGCCTGTAACCATTACATGTGATTTTATTTTTGGCTGTGGTTACTCCAGAGGGAAAAGTAAGAGGTAGGGGTAACGGGGGGTGGACAAGGTAGGGGGCGGTCCTCTGATATTTAAACCTTGTGTTTGATGATAGGCTCAATGTGTTACACCTCTAAACAAGCCACGATAAAGCAAGAACTGCGCCATGTGCAATGGTTAGCCAAAGCGTATTAATAACAGTTACATTTATTGTGTGCAGTATGTGTCTTGTGCTGTGGGTGTGTGTCCGCATGTGTTTCATTTCAAGTGGGGCAGGGCAATTTACACAGCTAACAAAGCTGAACTCATGGGTAGAGGGTAAGAGCACATGGATGTTCTTGTGTCTACCTATTGCATAATAATAATGAAAACTATATTAATATGGATGCTTCTTTCATTGGTGCACAGAAAGTAACTACAGAAGGTTATTGCTGTGCTGAATGCTTTGCTGAAAATCCAAAAATCTGAGAGAGGAAGGAAGTAGTTATTGTGTTCTGCCAGGCAGAAGAGTATTCCACCCCTAACGTCCGGGTCACGTCATCCATCCCTTTCTGGAAAATGACATTGTTCCCATGAGGCCTGGAACCCGTTCCCTGTTATGCGCACTGGTTTTCGATATTAACCGCTAGGGCAGCATGTTACAGATCATGCTACAAGCATGTTCTATAGGATGAGTCTCACAGCCAGAACAGGGACAAAAGCAGTACAGAGTTTTTTTTTTTTTTTTACCCTCAGAGAACATGGTCCTAATAAAAGAACTTGATTCTGTCTTTTCTTGCAAAGTCTCTCCTGAGCACATTAGGTAACTGACTGCAGTGGTTCTGTGACAGTTTTCAGAACCAACAAAAAACAGGCGGGTGACAGACTTTATAAATGAAGGTTTGTAATCTCTGCCTCACCCTGAGCCCCGCACCCTGCACCTCACCCTGTGCCATCTGCCTCGCCCTGAGACCCGCACCTCACCCTGTGCCCTCTGCCTCGCCCTGAGACCCGCACCTCACCCTGTGCCCCACACCCTGCACCTCGCCCTGAGCTCTGCACCACTCAAAGTGCCCTCCACCACGCCCTGAGCCCGAATCTAACCCTGAGCCCAGCTCCTCACCAAATCCAGCTCCTCGCCCTGAACCCAGCTCCTCGCCCTGAGCCCTTCTGTCCTGTCCGTCACATGCACTTATTTCACAAAGTTACACTGGATTTGGGGTCCTTCTCTGAAAAATTGCTGCTGATTTCTTAGAACTGTAATGTTGGGGTGGTGTACACAACCCTTCCCCACTGTCACCTACATCATGACATACTGAGTTAATGGGGGTGGGGAGAGTAAAAGAGTAATAGCAGAATTCACCAGCAAGAGAGCCCAAAAAGCGTTAACACTTCCATGTCATCAATCACCAAATTGAATTTTCGAGCTGTTTTAAAACTCTGTTTTACCCTGTCACTGATAAACAGTGTCACTCGGGCTGAAATACAGCCAATTTATCTACAACCTGAGCGCTGTGGTCAGAGAGTCTGACTGACAGTGATGTCAGGTAGTGCTGCTCAAGTCTATCATATAACACCGTCTGACACTCTAATCTGAAAAAGGTCCTCAACCAATCAGTCAATCATGTAATAACAACACAAAACTACCACTTTCAATGTTATATAAGTTCCAAAAGCTTTTCTTAATTAGCTAAAAGACAACCTGCTTTATTAAAGCCGAATCGACGACTCTGAGAAAATGACTCCACCGCGACTCCATGCTCCACCTTCACAGCCACTAACACATTAAAAGCCTCCCTTTTGCCGAATGTGCAAAAGGGAGGCTTTTAATGTGGAGCAAAACAAGGCAGAAATATATAATGGGAGTAACAAGGCTAAATTACAAACAATAGGGAGAACCAAACCAAACTACAGATAATAGGGGAAATATTCAAGGTTTGAGACTAACACCAGGATTCTGCAAATGCACAAAGTTCATCACAACAAGAAATGCACACCTACATGTACAACAACTGGCCAGGACACTACAGAAGCACAAGGTTTAAATTAGCATGCTACAACTAGACAAGGCTGGGGAACACTAACAACGAAACAATGAATCAGCACAAAAGAGACAGGAGGAAGGGTTACATCAGATTCAGCGACAAGATGCATTTTTGAGTTGGGTTCTGTGTACTCGGGGGTGGAGGAGTCAGGAGGCTGCCAAGGGTGGACAGTGCCAGCCTAACCTCATTGGCCAAAACACTTAGAACATTATCTGTCTTTTTATGGGAATAACATCAAATATAGTAGTTACTAAAACCACTGGGGCAACCAAGTGAAAAAGTTCTCGCAATGTGATACAGAAGGGGAACTCGAAGACCTTCAGACAAAGTACAACATCAGTAGAACACTTCCTGTCTGTGAACGCTATTGCTGATTATCATAGCAGCCACACAAAACCAACTCCTGGAATGGTGACTGGTTTCAATCCTCAGAGCTGCTGTATCTATTAGTGCTGGGCCCAGTCTGGCTCACCCAAATGTGTGTGTGTGTGTGTGTAAGGTAGCTCTGTATATATGTGTATGAGAGAGAGAGAGCAAGTGAGATGGACAGAATAAACATGGAGAGGGCAGATGAAGGAAAACATAAAGACCAAAGGAGAGAAAGTTCAATGAGAAGCCATTACACAGCTTCCACAGAGCTCTATTCGAAGGATAATGGTAATAAATGGCATTAATCAGCAGCTGGTCTATTAAAAGGGCGCCGTGGGCCTGGTTTTCATCAGGGCCACACTGGGCTTGTGATGCGATGGTTCTCCAGAGAAGGAGAGAGTGGGAGGTGGCTGACAGGGGGGGAAGGGGGGCATCTGGCCGCGGGTGAAAGATTCTATGACACGCCCTGGCAGATGCAAAAACCCCAAAGTTGTTGAAACAAAGTGTCACTCTCAATCTCAGACCTGACAATGAGGTGGAAGCAGCTCTTTTCTCCAACACAAACTCAAAACCGAGTCACGTTTGCGTTCAGCAAACACATGCTGTTACTAAGAACAAAGGAAGCCAGCGATCTAGGGGTCTTGGTGCAGCTACAGGAAGTGCCTGCATGTAAAAATGCCACATCTGCATTTTCTTTCCACATTTCCTCCTTCACCTCCCATCATCTGACACTGATTTCAGCTCTCAGTTAAAAACTGGCAGTCCAGAAGCTGTGAGTGGACGGACAGAACCAGCACACAGGCATCTCCGAGCTTAGAGCTTGGACCTGGTTCTCCTGATACACCTGGGGCTGTCTTAGTGGACCCCTGGGGGAAGGACCATGTCAGAAACTTTGACAGTCCAGCTGATGTAAAGGGCGTCACACCTACTGGAACAATAACCATTTTCTGGATCATCAGCCTGCTGCAAAAAAATCGTTCTCTCCATGAATCTATCCCTCAGAGTGAAAGCTGGGAGTGAAGCCTCAAAAGTCAACAAACCTGCCCCTCAGCAACCATCCCCCCAGCAGTGTGATGGTCAGTGAAGCTCAGACATGTAATCTTTTGGCCATAACTCCTTTTCAGCACAGGCCAAGGAGGGGCAGGATATCACTAGAGCATCCCCTGTCTAAATCATAGGAATCCCATAATGCACTCTGACTCACTACTGCACGTGCTCAACAGCAACAATCACAGACGCCACACAGAAACAAGGGACGCAGACAAAAAATGCCATCGTGCACCATTTTATTTGAATATCACTGGATTTTGTTTTCCTCAGATCAATGAAAAACTGGAAGATGGAACTAAGACCATGGCCTGCTGTTCTTCTGGCGAGCCACAACTCTACAAATGAACTGAATAGGTCTGGCACAATGCTGCAGAAAGCACAGGAGATACACTGACTAACAAAGCACTCAGGCCTGGTGCTGTGCCCACACCCCCGTGTGTGACATTTAAGATCTGTAAGTGTGTAAGAGACACAGGCCTAGTTCAGAACTTTCACTGAAGGTCTATAAAGGAGAACTGTGCATAACTATATAACAGGACCCTCTGGGCTAACAGCTGCACCCAGCCCCATCCAAAACAATAACAAACCATTCTGCAAGTCCAAGCCTAACAAAGAACCGCTTAGCAAATAAAATCCCTAACTTCTCACTGGAGCGGAATTTAAGTGCAGCAATCCACTGCCAGACATCAAGGATTGGTAAAGAAAGGGGAATGTCAAGAAAATTTCCATCTATAAAAAAAAAATTAAAAACAAATCATAATAAAAGCCCTGACACTGTACTTTCAATGGGATTTATAATGAAAAAGCAAAAACTGTAATTCCACTAACTGTAAATAATTGACCATGTGTAACTGCAAAGTAGCAAACTGCCCAAGAAGGCTACATTAACGCCTTTGATTATGTTTTTAATTTGTGGATTAGCGCATGTTTTTATTTTGGTAAAGCACCAATCTTCAGATCCTAATTCAACACAAAGCGCATCAGTCACTCTGGCAAGCATGAAATATGACCCAGGAGACATCGTTTACGGGGTGCTGAGATAATGGCGTTACAGCTCTGCTGATGAGTGAAGCAGTCTTCCCAATGTATCTGCAGGAGGTTCGTACATTTTTGAAATGTGACACCCCCAGCCGGGCCCACGGCAGCTAAAGATGGGAGTCTTCTAGGAACGGCCACTGACAGCCGACAACTTTTCTCCTCTGGGTCTTAGAGACTGGAACGTTCCTTATGAGGGCGGAGCCCAGAAAGACACGATCCATGACGTTCGCTAGAACGCTCGTGGATAAGACAAAAGGCAGCGCTGTGATGTTACAGCATCACTCTGCAGCACAGGTGCGAAGGACTGCGACACAATCCCTGCACAGAACACCCAAGGGAGTGTCAGCACGGCAGGCTCTTATCTGGGACATCCCACCGCAATGCTGGGGAGCGTTTCACAATGCAGGAGCCGTCAGCAACCAATCACATCCAACACTCCTGCATACAACTGGACTGTTCAAGTCAGACAAGGGAATCTTTCTGAGCTGCAAACATAATCCAAAGTAATCCATCTCCTTTCAAACCACTTTACATACATTACACCTGGCTTTTGTAAAGTAAACAACAGCAAGAATTTAACAGTTTTCATTCAATATAAAAAACAATCAGACATGTTTTCTATTTCCTGGCCTTACAGGGAAACTAAAACTGTTGGCCATAGCCAACTCCACACAGCGAAACAGGAAAGACGTTCAAACACAAAAATGCTACACAGAATCCCACGTACAGAGTCCAAGTAACATTTTTGTTAGGACACACCAGCCCTGGTGGACTGTTAGACTGTACTGGTTTTATGTGGAATGAGGAACTGCAGTGATTTCTGGATTTTCTCAGAACCAACATCAACAGCTGTTAAGATTGTCAGGCCATCGTGATTTATGTCCAAAAAGCAGCAACTTTGCCAAATGCCTAAAGACAATTACAAACAGCCATACCACGTTTCTTATTGTTGTGTGTAAATCCCATCACATTAAGCAGGAAAAATATTTTCATTTTGTATGCTTAACGTTTGTGGAATAAGCTGTCATTTCACTGTCCCCCCTGAATGACCAGGTCCTGCCCTCTAGCATTAAATCATCTGTGGGTGGCGCTAGTGAACAGCGTCAGACTAACAATTTTTACAATCTTTTTTTCTTTGACATTAGCCAGAAGCCCACTGTGTGGGTGATCAGAATGTGTGTGCGAGTATGCGCGTGTGTGCGTGTTTAAGTGTACGCGTGTGCACAGGTAGATGTGCCTACAGACACCACCATATGGGAGTATCCATCCATAACATTTGCCCAAACAAAAGACTATCCTAGTGAATTGTGGGATTTTGGCAGAGATTAGGTATAAAAATATCACCTGCCAGAGCACGTGAAGGACCGAGATTAGGAACCAAACCTCCTTCTGGACTGTGAACATGACGGGCCCGAGCCTCGTCCCCTTACCACTGTGACAGGGTGCCCCAGGCTCCATGCTTATTCGTCAGGATGTTCAGGATCTTTTGCTTGAGCTGATTGGCTGTCACGTGGTCCCTGTGCTTGGCGGCGCTGATCAGGTGATCGCACATCTTCTCTTCCTCCTTTCTGTCCGCGGCGTACTGCGCACAGTTTGACTGGTGGCAAGACACACCAACAGACATTTTAAAAAGGCATTAGTCCCACAGACCAAACCCATGGACAGAGTGAAAGCCAGCCAGCCTGTCACACACCCAGCAGCACACACAGCTACATTTAGGTGTCTTCACATGCTGACAGCATCACAACAAGTAAAAACAATGTGGAGCAACTCCCTCATACGTCCTCCATCTGGGCCAAAGTGAAATTGAAACGTGAAGATGGCATGTGAACAGAGAAGTTGGGAGGAGCTGTTTAAAAGTAGCAGAGCTTCCTGCAGAGACACCCATCCCAGTTGTCAAGGTTAATGGATCCAGCAGGACCCAGAAACAGCATCAGGGGACAGCGGCCAGTAAACTGGACCAGCAGTGCCATTTGTCACCGTGGAAGTGGCGGGGGGGGCACTAATTGCTTGCTATTAGTCCAGGTCATTAACTACCATGCGGTTAATGACACCCATTCATCACCATCTACATGTGCAGGACGGTGTTAATTCATTAACAATGTAGTGCAACTCGGGCGGGACTCGGCCAGGTGTTCACTTTCACGTTTTGATGGGCGGTGAGCGTTCGGGCAAGGGCTTCTGTTCCACCGTTGATAATAAAGAGCAAAATTAAGCGCCAGGGAAAGAGCAGAGCTACCCTGTGTGTGGGGTGCAGTCACAGAACGCCTGACACACCTCACGCCCCACTAATGTAAATCTCGCGTGGCAGAAGCGACTCTTCAATGCTCTTGCATTGAAGAAAGAAAAAAAAGCCACTCATCAGCCCTAGGGGTGTGGGCGGGGGCCACGGCTCATATTCCACAATCTAATTTACTAACAGAAGCCTGGGGATAACCCAATTTCCAGATCTTATATTTGAATTCTCTCCGATATATCGGCCCTCTGTGTTCCACCCAAATGGCAGATAATTTAATCTCTCCACTCATCATCTCTGGTTACCGCCCGGCGATCTGACGGAACGTCAGACATGATTCATCACAGGTGTAGCAGGAGCTGGGGGGGGGGGGAGGGGGCACAGCTGTAGACAGGTCGTTGTGCACCCATCGGACATCCCAAGCAAGGGAGTTCTGTAATGACAAAACGGCTAACACCAGGAGATGGCTGTCTGTTGGCCAGTCCCACGTATGTTGGCTGGTATGACCATGTGCAAGGCAAAATGCTATGCACGCACGCACACGCACGCGCACACACACGCACGCGCACACACGCACGCACACACCCAGTACCACTCAGCTTCTCATTATCTGCTCTATTAGTTAACACAGTCTACACACACGTCAACCCAAACAGATATGCTGAAAATCTTACGGATTTTTGACAATCTGAGATGCTTACAGTCATATTTTTAAAAAGTTACAAATTTCCAGTTTTTCAAACATAAATGTTTTTTTTTCCTTTTTCTTTGAATGACCACACAACACTGAAAGTGTGTGAAGTTAAATCCTTATTGGTGAACACACATACCAATGTCAAAATCTGCCCCAAATGACCAGGTCTCCTAGGCCAAACGCTCAAAAACACACCTTCCTTGGCCAGAAATTTGTCTCTACATTAAACTACAGAATGTTTATTGCAAAATGTGAGTGAAATCCAAAATTGTTTCATCCTTGTTATTTTGTCATCTTGTAAAGATATTATGTCTGCCATAGGATTTTGGGAGAAGGGACATACGGGGAGATTTGAAAAGGGCTGACAGGTATGTGCACACCAGGTCAGTAAGAGGCTCGGCCCACTACAGCAGAGATTCACATCATGAAGCAGATCTCTGCTCAGGTCCACCTCACTTTTCTCCTGTTAAAAATCTCTGGGATGAATATAATGCATCTTTTTAAAGTCTTTGTACAACCAACAATTGAGAAAATTTCACCACAAAGATGGCAGTCCTCGTTCGCCCCTATCCAGGTGTTCTTCAGACCTTAATTTATGGTAGGCCAGTGATATGATGCTTTGTGCCATTAAATCTGCCCTGCCCCTCCCTTTCATACCACCACCAGGGCACACGAGGCACACAGAGTGCGCTAATGAGTGTGTCTTTCAGTAACACTCTCCCGTTCCATTGTCCTCTGCTTCACGCAGGGTGTTTTGGAGCTGCCTCCAGAAGGTTGAAATAAAGGTGCACATTACTGCTAAACTCTAATGGGACTTTGAGCACAGGACTCTTTTTTAGTGTTTCTCTGGAAGGGGCAGTCTTTTAATAACCTGCCATTAAAATTTATTTTATCATGCTACTTTCCCATGGCACCATGGCACAGACAACATGGTGGTCACATGACTCAGCTCCATATCCTGTCTGTGGACAGCAAATGCTGCTTTAGCATCCCATTACGCATTTAAACAGCAGAGTGTAGGAGCTGACAAAGCTAAAAAGTTAAACAGTCATAGCACTGTCTGAGGGCAGGCAGCTCCTGCCCAGAGATGCCCACATGGTCATGTGACCCTGCCTGGCTGCAGCCACCTGGCAACGCAAATCAGATGCACAATTTTCTGCCTTGTGAAGTCTGGGGGTCTTGAGGCAAACTCGTAAAAAAAGTGGGTATAAATTTCAACCCACTGGGTACAGGAGTAAGGATGACTGATCATATCCCAGGACTGGTGTGTGATTTGGGTTGCGGATTTCCACTAAATCTCATAATTCAGGTATGTAATTCAATAAAAAAAAAAACTGCTGGATGTTTCAGTCTGTTTCACCAGGGTGAGGAGGGACATCTGTTCTTCTTAGGGGATGCTGTTACTCTTTTTAAATGGGTTAAGTTAAGCCTTAACCCCTTTCAGTAGTTAGTCTGTACCCTGGCATTTAGGAGATCCATGAGCTAAGCTCATTACAGATGTTCCAAACCAGCCCCCCCTCATGGCTCACCTCAAACTCAGCATGCTTGTGGACATCTTCAGCTCGCTGCCGGTTCAAGATGAATTCAGCTTCATTGGCCACACGTACTATGTGATCCTTCATGGCATGGCACAAAAGCCTGTGGGTGTGGCAGGAGATGGGCGGGGCAGGAGATGGGCGGGGCATCAGCATGGGGGCAAAGTTAACAAAGCTCTTATTCAGTTATGGTTTCTTTCCCTTCGAGTGACAGAGCCCTTGTTCCATCCTCTTCCTCCAACACAACATATAAACACTGATTTCAGCTCCTGCTTATTTCCTGGATTTATCAATGATATTTAGAAAATCTTTTTATTCACCAGTCTCCACCATCCTCATCCATCACTCCCACTCAGACAGACACAGAGATGTTCAGACATGTTAGAAAGATTTCTGGGCTGTTGCCTAAATTTAGGAGCCATTTCTTTTTTACTATTAGCAACAAAATAAAAACAAGGATGAATCTGTGGAGGAGGTGTCTAAGCCCCCCTCCACCATCATTATGATGTTCCACAGATGAAGATAACAGTGTACTGACACGTAAAGAAATATTGTGAGTTGTGAGTCTAACAAGGTCACCCCCAATTTGCCGTGACAACACCACCCGTCTCTGTCAGTGCCATGGTACTGAACCAGTACACGACACACACACACACACACACACACACACACAGCTGTACTCCTCCACAGCTGTACTTTATTGTGCCTGTGTTTTAAGTTGAAGGCAGACACTAATTTCAATCTGATCACTGCCATGAAGTTTCACAGCCAAAATAATGAGATTAATCACATTACTGCTACTCAACTCTAGTCTTCACTGTAGTTTTATTTAGCCAACCAAATGCGTTTCAACACTTCTGACTGTATGGATTAGTTTTTACACTTTACACATACTCAGACTCATGTTACCATAACAACATAGACCTGGAATTGCAGTACAGGACAAGAATTTCTAAAAGTAATACTGGTAGTTACAGTAATTGGAGGTGAAAAGATGAGACAGGAGCATGTGCAGTCACTGAACACAAGCTGAAACAGTGCAGTGAGAAGTTAAGCACTCAGAATTTTTGTCTGATCTCCGACTTGCACTTGAATCTCTCCTGCCAACGTGAGCAATCAAAGATGGCAGCTAACCAGTCCCTCTCAGTTAAAGTTACACGAAGTGTTAGTCGGCAGCTCGCCCAGCACCCTCAGGGTGCTCCACTGAGCGTATCGGTGTTGCACCAGCGACCTGCCACCTCCTGGTTTTTGGTTCCTGTGGGAGACTCCTACTGAAAGTGGGAGAGTGAAGACCAGTGCATGTCTTCTTAGACCAGCAGTGCAGTCTGGTCAAACTGAGTCAACGTTATCGGGGCAGGAGGGATGTATTCCACACCCAGGGGGAAACGGTGAGGTTTGACAGGATTTGGGAACTGTGTCCATCACTGAAACAAATTTAGCAAAGCACCTCATAAATAACTGGGATTGGGTAGTCCTAGTGTAATGTACAAAAATCACAAGTCTCTCAGAGTAGCAGTACAAAAGCACACAGAAGCTAAGCTATCCACATACAACCTGATAATAAACATATAAATACTTTTATATTCGGTTGGTATGACATATTTCTTCAGTTTCGCAGTTGTTTGTTTTAGGTTTTCCGAAGGTAAAGTAAAGACATCTAGGTGATCCGAAAGAGGCCAAACTCACTTTTAGCTGGTACACCAGACTTTGCTGAGTCCACCACCTCCTCCCACGCGCAATGTTTACACAATAGTGATTGTGTTAGTCGTGTAAACAGCGTGATTCAGTTTTACTGGTTTCTTTCCAGTTTACAGGCTTGGGGAGACAACGAATGAAGCAGATACACCAAGAACAACATGTCCTGACTTCAGTGGGCATGTACGTGTGTGTGTGTGTGTGTGTGTGGACACAGAAGGCTTAATTACCGTCCCTCGTTGATGAGCTCGATGAATGCCAAGCCTGCATTCTTTTGGATTGAGTTCTGCCACTCCTGGAAAACAGCAACATTTAAAAAATGACTTTGTTACACCTGTGAGCAGATACCAAACTGGGGAAAACTTAGGAGAGGAAAAAACCTTTTCAGTCCTGTGAAGAGTGCCCACTGAACTGTCATTTCTACGAAATGACATTTACGAACTTGCAGTTTTCCAAGTAACACTGCAGAAAACTATACTTTCAAATATGCTGCTGAACTCAAGAGGAAGTCAGTGAGGACCAGTGAGGAGAGATCAGTGAGGAGAGAGCAGGCTCATGGATGTATTTTTTCTTAAGTGAAGCAGAGGTAATAAAAGAACGAGGACGTCAGTAATGATTAGAGATCTAACACTGTCGAGAAGAGCTTCCTCTGTTCTGGAAGGTGTCCATGCCCTCCATTTCTGATCACAGAACAGATGAAGCAGGGCTTAACCGAGCATGTCCAGTGAAGGGCTCCATACTCTACCTCACCCCTAGCAAATATACTCAGTTCCCCGCTTTGTTATGAGCTCGGCTGAAGTGGTGAAAATGAACAGGGCAGAATGGGGTGGGGGGGTAATTTTACTTTACTTTACTAATATCAGTAAAGATGAGCAGGCACAGGTCGTGTCAATAGTGGACCTCAGAGAGCCATGCATAATGCGCTGCAGCAGTGATGACTAAAATGTATAATTTTTCAACAAGTCATGAGGTCTTGTGAAGCAAAGTGGACACATAACTCAGACCTCTGTTACACTATCCCATCAAATGCAAACAAAACTAACACCACTGTACAGGAATCACATTCATCTAAAGATTTGCTCGAGTCCCAAAAGTAAACAAAAGTAAAAAGTGTGACAAAAGTAAATAAGCATCTGGAAGGTGTTCTCAGCCCCTGGGACCAGGCAATGCTGCAAATTCAATAAATAAGGCAATATGCTACTTCTCCTCCAGCAGGGCCAGCACATTATAGTGTTTCAAACATCATCATTCAGCAGGGAATCCAGTCTCCCTCAGGACCCCTGGGATTTTAAAGAGAATGACCTGAAGTCATATAATGCTGATTAGCACTAACAAGCATAACTGAATCACAGTAATGCAACTGGAAGACTAAAACTGGCTTGTTTCCTGGATTTAGCAACTCAGACAATGAAGGGTTCAGGTACTTGGTGTTAGAAGTGGGATTCCTGGTGGTGATGGAATGTATATACATATATAGGCTATTCCATTTGAATGAATGTTACAAGGTGCATTTTCAGAATAGATACACCTGTGTGTGTGTACATCCACATAGAGATACAGGTGCACACACTTAATCTTGATGTCACAGGAAGATTTTGCAGACATATGGATCAAATCCTGATTTTAGTAAACAGTCCCTTAAAACAGATATAAATTGCTGCAAAAGGGTATTTAAGAAGTTGTTGGCCCACAGAATAGAAAGGAGGTCTAAAGTAATTTGGGTTGAAACCATCTAGTTTCCAAAACAAAAATATTTAAGGGATAACAAAATGATTTTTGAGGCTACTAAGGGTGGTTCAGCCTTGCCTTTTGGGCATGGAAGCCCAAAGGATGCTCTGACAGTTCCACAGGATGCGGTCAAACGTATCATGTTACTGTTCCCTCTTTATAGATCAATACATCAGGCAGAGTTTCAGCCCCCAGAGGCATCTAATGGCCGGGAAGGCTGGAGGTACAGTAAGGCTATCCTCCTGATGAGTAGTCAACTAGTCCATTGGAGAGAACATCCTAGTGCAGCACGGGTGCAGACAGATGCCTGGCCACTGAGAACCATCAGAAAGGAGCCTACAGGAACTAGCAGTAACCATGCAAAAATACATCTCCAACATCACAAAACAGGGTGCAGCTCATAAGACCAGGCTATGGCCTGCCGTAAAGGATGCAAAACCAGGATAACTCTGAAGAAATTGTGAGGAGCAGAAGATCAGATCAGAACTGATTCTTCACCTGGGAGCTGAAAAGCAGTTCCTAAAACCACTACACCTCCCTTCAAAGACCTCCTCTTCCCAGGTACGCGCTACACTGAAAGTGGTCCTGCCTAATGTTGTTCTTCTCAACTACGAAACAGAGGACGCACTACAAAAACACGAAGATAACAGGTATGTTGAAGCTCTTTAAAGCTAACATCACTGTAAACAGGACTTTCTTTTTCAATAAGAATCTTTCCAGGGGTGGAACTGAGAATAGAGGTAAGCATTTATGAGCCAGGGTTAAGTGTAGGGTGCAGGTGTGGGTCGAACACGAGCTTAGCAGGTTGGATAATGTTTAGGGAAAACAAAATCCTCACACAGATATCTGCAGCTGAGTTGAGGAGAAACCAGAGCTGCCAAATCATACACAATAACGCAATTATTTTTCTTTTTAACAGAAGGATGGCCATTAACATATTTTTAATTAAAATGGGAAAGCGATGTACAGTAAATGAGGATGCTAACTAACGAAACTGGGAAAATGACTAGAAAAATGTGGTTGATGTGCATTAATGACCTTGTTTGAAGGTTTTGCGTGTAACCATTTAGCTTTTCAGGACTATTACCTAGCAACTGTGCTTAGTTAAAAGGTAATGTGCTATGATAAATATTCCTGTTAGTGTTTCGTATATTGTGGAGGATGGGGGGGGGGGGCAGTTTCCGCAGCCATTTTTAATGTCCTGCATTGCACCAGCTAGACACGCCCGTAATCTGATGCTGGAATGGACTGACAGACGCCCTTCAAATCTGCTCAAAGTTAGGCAAGAGCGGCCGGTGTGCCACCATAGTAACCATTTGGTTGACAACACTGGGACAGTTAAACGACATTACCTGATCTGAAATACGTGACATTTCAAAACACTATTTAATAGCAGATTCGAACATAGATGAGGAGTAGCACTGTGCTATGCTAGGTGAAGAGAGGTTTCATACAAATTCAACATCTGAAAATGTTACGGAGGAAAGAAATAAGAGAACAGAGACAACAGACAGCGAGGAGTAAGCAGGTGTGAATGAGAGCAGAAGAAGAGGAGGAGAAGGAGGAAGGTGCTCACCTGGGAACATAGCAGCATGACCAGCTCCACCACAGAGGTGCTGGACTTCATACACACCAAACCTGCAGGAGCAGACAGCCAAGGTCAGAGCAGGCACACGAGAAAGCACGCAGGTGCATGCGGAGCAATTTTACATGCAGAACACAAAGACACGTCAAAGAGACTGGAGACGCACAACCAGAGCCGAGGACCCTGACAGAGAACATGTCAACACGAAGACGGCAAATCACGCCACCATCACCTGCTGTGCACAGGGCGCAGCTACCTGCTCCCCCAGAGCTCATCAGTTACACTAATCCATAACACGAACCAGACTGGCATTTGCCTCAACAGCAGCATGTAAACTAACGTCAATCCCAGGGCAACTACATGTCACGTGACCTTCGTTGACCTCTGTAACATCTCACTCGTGCTGAGAGTTTCTTGACATCTGTGCAGTAGTAAGAAGTTAATTAAAGTTAAGAGTACGCAAGGCTGTCCAAAGGCTTTGTGGAATGTGAAGTGCATATGAAGATCACTGCTTAACACGCAAACTGCAAAAAGGGCATTTCAATATCAGTTAGCAGACCTGGCTACTGACTGAGTTCAGATGCACTCACTCTCAGTATATATTGACTTGCTGTGTTTGGTGTTTTCCTGTAAGACTTAAAGTGGTACATGAGATAAACAGCATGGGATTGGACGGAGCGTTTGGTACGAGATGTGTAATTGGCCAGCAGTTTCGTGCATGACTAGGATTGGCCTGCATGATGCAGCCTTGGCCTGCTGCTCTCCTGCCTGCTCTGCATGTTTCTATTAAAAACCATAAAGGGCATCATGGGAAATGGCAGAGAAGAAGACATGGGATAGAAGGAAAACGTGATGAAAGCTGGAGTGATGTGGCAGGCATCTAGATCAAAGAATATGCACAAAAAAAATGAGTGTCATACTTGAAGATGAGTTAAAATGACTGGCAACCCGATAAGGTTGCCATTCAAGGCAAGATTCACCTGTCTTAGACACAAAACATTCCATAAAAAGCAAAAATGTGCTGTTCAGTGAAACAGTTTGTGTGTGTGTCTGACAGGGGAACAGTGATTTTTATTCTATCAGGACAGAAGAGTCAGTAGCACCAGTTTAACAAGCTCATTGCACCATCTGGTCTTCCATTAACTGTCAGTGAGCTGATTGAGTGGCACTGTGCTTGTGTTGGTACACCTAGAGGATCCACTGCTTCCTTCTCACAAGGACACACGAGCGTAACGTTTGCTCCGCCGGTTTCCTCAGTCTCAATGCTATTAATGCTGTTAGTTTAAGCCGTGTTCCCACGTCAGCCACCACTCAGTGAGGAACTCCACCCAAGTCTTCCACCAGCAAATTTTTTGCCTGCATGTTTCGGCTTCATTTTAAGTTCAGTCTGCATATTTCACTTTTTTTTTTGTTAGAACTTTAGTATCAATTCCTTAGGTTTCTATTCTGACTTGGGGTCTGTTTTTGTCCCCACTGCACTAACTGAAAAAGAAGAGCAGCAAGAGAAACTTTACTTTACTAATTACTGGTTGAATGGCAGAACAGCCTTCATGGCAACTTCAATCCCAAACGTCCCACTGACACTTATGATATTCCAATTTGAGTGAATGAGAATGCAGAAAGCACATCAAAGGGGAAAAGGAGTCAAAAGATAGCAGAGTCTTCTGTCTAATCAGACTCACTGAATCGAGTCAAGACTAATGGACCCACAGGCATGCAGATATATGTAAATGTTATTGGTGTGTGTAGGGCTCTAGTGATGTCAAGCTGTTTCCATGACAATAACTTAAGTAAAAGAGGGGGAGAGAGAGGGAGAAAGAGAGGTTGAGCGAAAGAGAGGGAGAGGGAGAGAGAGACAGAGAGGGAGAGAGAGAGAGAGAGAGAGAGAGAGAGAGAGAGATCCCCCAAGATTACTGTGAGACATTCTTTTCCACTTGCACAAATGACCCATTAATGCAGACAGAAGTAAAACCAGTCACAGTTATGCAGGGCATGACCTTTGGGACCGGACATGTGACCTCAACTGCTGCCTGATGGCTGAATTCTGACCTCTGCCATTCCCAGCTGAACCTCCAGGGAATCCTCTAGTGCCGCGCTGTCCGCTCCCATCAAACTGACTCCTGAGTTGGCTGGACAAGACAGGAAGCCTCTGGAGAGACCTGGGCAGCAGGTCACGGTGTTCACCAAAGTGCTAGATCAAGGTGTCTCAGGCCCTGGGGATTCTGGTCCCAGGCCCATTCTGAGGCACCACAAACTTATGGACTATATTATGGATCTGCCAAGGCAACCGGACACCAGGGGAAAAGGCCAGCAGAAACATAGAGGGCATAACCCTCACTAGCAATTTCCATGGTGATGGATGAGGGGTAATTACTGCTAAATAGAGTGCCTTTATACTGTAAGCCATACATTCTGGCTGTAGGATCAGACTGGGTGGGATGCAGTAATTTCCACATGATCATGAGGCAAACTGCTGGTCAATGGCATCTACTAACCCCCATCAGCAGATGGATGGGTATCTGGTGGGGGGGGGACAATGGTCCACTGGAGCTATGGGAAATGCCATGATTTTCATGCTGTTAAGGAGCCCTTTTCTGAAAGCTTCCTGTACTGACCCTTCAAAAAGTCTGTGTGTGTGTGTGTGTGTGTCTGCACAGCAAAGCAACTGGTCAGTTGTAAAAATATTCCAGTGAAAGTCTGAGGCCCTCGTCTCTCCCCTGCTGCTCTGCCTTTGAGCATCCACGTGAAGCCCTCGTGTGGATCTCTGCGTTTGTGTGTTTGCATCCTGGTTGCTAAAGCTGACATGGTGCGTTTTACACACGGTGCAGGGTTACCCCCCGACGAACACATTTCACAACAGTTTCTGGTCATATAAAAAAGCACAAAAGGCCAGGATTCCAACATCAAAGTTTTTCCACAAAAAATCAGCCATTCAGCGCTATATAAAAACAAGTTCAAATGATAATGGTTACGAGGCAATTAAATGAAACGTCCATGAAATGTGGGGCCCACATGAGGTGGAGGATGGTTTGTGAAGAGGCGAAGATGCTCAGTGCTCTTACATCTGATTTACATCTGACTGACAGATAATGTGTTTCATTCACCCTGAATTAGCATCATGTCATGAAGGCTGACTGGGCACACAGGGTAACTGCTGCTGTACCACCTGAGAATGCTCATCAGACACTACAGACCTGAGGAGGGGAACGCCGCTGATATGTGCTCTCCAACTGGGTCGCGCGCGCACACGCACAGGACAGGAGACGCCAGGTAGGAGAGGAAAGAGGGGCGTACAGCACCTGTACCTTCAATGAGCAGCTCCTGGCCATGACTGCCAAGCAGCGTCCGCGACAGGAACGGGGCAAAGTCCACAAAGATCTCCCTCAGGAGCGGGGCCACCTTCTCCAGGGCCCGCTCCAGCTTGGTGGTGATACTGCAGGACAGAGGGAGGGGGTGAGGTGGAGCACAGAGAGGGGGGCAGAGAGAAGGAGAGAAGAGGAGAAAAGAGACAGG
>JABJVR010000033.1:3873276-3889761 GCA_025773905.1 Chitala chitala | reverse complement strand
CTCTTCCGATCTCCCTCTCTCTCTCCCCCTCTCACCCCCCCTCTCTCTCCTCTGCCCTTGTATCCTTCTCCTCCTGTATTTCCCTTTCCTGGAACCTCCATTGCCTCCTCCTCTGTTCCACTCCTATTCCTCCTGTCTCCTGTTCTTATTTTCACCTCCGTCTGTCCCCCTGTCTCTTGCTTCATCTCCTCTGTCCCTTTCCCCTTCCACACATCTCTCCTGCTTCTCCCAGACAGTCCCCTCCTCTGCCTTATTTCATCACCCCAACACGGAACCATGGAGCCCATTCTCCACCCAACACCCAGCCTCATCCTCAAACAGCCACAGTCACAAGACTGCCTTTCACCTCCCATGTTTACTAAAACATTAACATTATGGAGATGCCAGCAACATTACGAAGGTGGCAAAGCTGTGACCACAGAGGAGGCCCTGCAGGCAGTTGGTTGCTAAGGCAGCATTTCAGCTCCCTTTGGTTCATGATAGATGTGTTGCACCACTGCTTTCACAGTACCTGCTGCTGCAGGTTTAATTGCAGCTGCAGCAATTAACGAAACCAGCATAAATCATGTTCAAGAGCAGAAGACTAGTTGGCCCACTAAGCTTTCTGCCTCTCTTTTATTTCATTTTCAGGGTTTGTTGCATACTCACACACTCGAGCAGCTCTCTGACAAACTTTCACTACAGTATTTGTTGATGCAACCAGTTTTACAGTGAGTGGTTTTGGTAATTATATTGAGCGAGGACGCAGCAGGGTTCAACAACGTCTGGAAATCAGGAACAGCCAAGGTAGCGTGCCATGCCAGATAGCTGGAGTGACACACACACACACACACACACACACACACACACACCTGTACTAGTGGGGGAGTTGATCTCCTGGCGGATACTACGACCCGACTGGCTGCTTGACCTGGCAGTCTCCCTCTGAGGCTCCAGAATGTCACGGTATTTGGATACCATCAGCACTGAGATGAAGTATACCACAGCCAGAGCGAGGAACTGGGCCTGCTTACTGTCATCCTGCAGGGGAGTAAGCGAGAGAGAGAGAGAGAGGGAGAGGGAGAGAGACAGAGAGGGACAGAGAGAGAGAGAGGGAGAGGGAGAGAAAGAGAGAGAGAGAGAGAGAGAGAGGGAGAGGGAGAGAGACAGAGAGGGACAGAGAGAGAGAGAGAGAGAGAGCGAGAGCGAGAGTGAGAGAAATAGACAACCATTGTGCACCAGATCACAGTACACATTTGTGGTGACCAAACAGAAAAAGTGGATCAATCCAGTCTGCTGCTTCTCAGAGTTCACCCCCCACTCTGCACAGAGATGGTTAAACCCCTAACCCTGCACAGAAACAAAAGATGGTATGTTCCATATCTCTGCACAGTCTTCTGTACTGTCACTATTGTGTGCAGAGAAACAAAGGTTTCCTAGTGTGAGCGGGCCGAACGTAGAGAGTCTGATGCCAGGCACGGTCTGACACACACGCATACTCACCACGTCACGGAAGACAACGGCCCGGAGGCGGTTAATGTCCACATCCTGCAGAAGTCTGTCGGGGTCCTTGATGGGAGAAAGGTTACTGGGGACATTCTCTATGGCAGTCTAAAGCAGGAGACAGCACAACAGCACAGCTTTCAAACACACCTGTGTTCAGCACAGGGGCCAAGCACTGAACAAACAGCACAACATTCAAACACACATGTTCAGGACAGGGATGGAGCACTGAGCAAACAGCAGTGCTTTCAAAGACATGTGTTCAGGACAGGAACGGAGCACTGAGCAAACAGCACAGCTTTCAAACACACCTGTGTTCAGCACAGGAACCGAGCACTTGAACACCATACACAGCACACATCCAGATGGAAGGATACAAAAACATGCAAACTTAACACTTACATCAAAGTTCACTAATCAGGCTTAAACATACTTCCACTGTTCATACATGTATAAATCATGAACCACTTAACATGTGGTACCTCTTGTAACATACACATTTACAGCTTTACTGCAATCCCTACGGTAATTATAGTATATAAGTTGGGTAGGTGTAATGTGATTGCAGCACACCTCACAGTAATGAAGAATACAGCTACGCGTTAAACTGCAGCGTACAGTTCGCATAAGGAACAAGTGACGTCACACAGTTCACACACCAGAGAAGCCAGGACACTGACACTGTGGAGAAGACAGCTGAGCTAAGGTGAGGTTAGCCATGATCACTGTGGCTTCATTAATGACAGCTCAGTTCTGTGTCATGATCTCATGAACTGTGGTGGAGGGTAATGTGGATGGGGAAGCTTTTAGAAGGAGGGCGAAGTGTATGTTTACCTTACTGCCTGTGGGAGCACTGGGATTCTCCTGCGCCTTATTGTTCGAGAGGGGGGGCTTGGCAGTGCGATCCCGTTGTCTCTGTCTACACTCAAGGCAGTTACGAACTGCCACACAGCACACTGTAGTCATGGAGAAAGGACAGCATTAGAAACACACAGGCGGGCAGACAAGTGGACACACACACACACACACACACACACACACACGCACAGGCAGACACACACACAGGCAGGCAGACACACACACTGGCACGCACCCAGCCTGAGGCACTGCCGCATGAGGCCCCCAGAGGACATGTTCTTCTCGGCCTCGATTTCACTGAAGTTGAGGGAGCTGGCGAACACCAGCACGTCCACCATGGCCATGAGACGACTCAGGAAAGTCACGGCTGTCTCAGGAGACATTCCCTGCGTGGCCTCCATGTTCTCCAGTTCGGTCTGAGACAGAGCACAGGGGTGGGGTGGGGGAGGTGGTACTGGTGAGCGTCCTGTTTCAGGTAACTGGTGGATAACGGTGGCTGATTCACTGAGCTCCTATGTGTGCACACACAAACATGCCCATAAGACATACAGTGGCCCAGGGACTCAGCCATGACACTGGGAAAGAACCCCAGTTAGACCGATTAGGTGCTGTAGCAGGCCAACAGAAGCGGCTAACAGGTGCAGCGTCTACATCAGACACCAGTGACTCAGTGCCTTCACACTTCTGGTTTTACAATTGCCTGCTATCATTCCAGCAAAGAGCCTGCTTTCTGTGAACTCAGGATATCAAACATTCTGACAACAAAGACAAACCAGACATGAACATGGTTTCAGCCTTGACTCTGCCTGAGGTGAAACTATCAGATAAAGGCGGAGCCAAGGAAGGACCCATGTCCAGTGGGTGGAGCAAAGTGAAGGACAGCTACTGACCATTGGTGTAGACAGTTGAAGGACAGTGGGAGAACCAATAAAAGTGCAGAGGAAGGGGCACACAAGTAAGCAGTGGTGACAGCAGCAGTGCAGGTCCAGAGGCCCTGCTGCCGGGGTTACCCACCTGAGCCCCTGGAACAGTACCCCCAGACACAGGGGCCACCTCGTCGCACTTCACCACTTTTTGGGCAGAGGCTTGTCCGTCCTTTTTTCATTTTGACAGACAGGGAGATGAACCAATAGACGACAACATACAGGGAAACCTCACAGTTTCCACACTGAAGCAAGAGCACCCCCTAGTGTACAGGAGGACACTGTTTCTAACAAGTGTTACTGGTATCTCTGTCAGGCAAAGTACTTATGGATGCAAGACTTGGGCCATATTCAATATCATGACAGTGCTCAGGATTTTTTTATGAGCATAACAACTGTGACATATTTTAGATAAAGTCAGCCCTCCTGTCACAATTTTTGTCTAAGATAGAAGCTGCAGGATGGTACAGAAAACCACAATAACTCGAAGCTTCAGAAAAGAGCACATGCCAGTTAAAAACATGGCAAAGCAGTGTTAATAAATGTTAGAAAAATGTAAAGGAACTGAAACTTACAGTGTTCATACTAACCTTTGAACTCTGCACATGCAATGGACAAAACAAAACAGACAAAAGTACAACACGGTAGAACACAGAAAAAACAGCAGAAGATTAAAACCAAAGGAGACAGCAGGAAGACATCACTGAAGAACAAAGCAGTCACTGAAGTGTACATCATGCATTCACACACTGTAGGAGTCAGGTCTCGTGTGACGACCGTAAGTTAAAGAATATCAGGAAGTGATGTAAAGGAAGCTAAATTAACCCAGATACAAAAGCAAGGCATCTACAAGAGGTGTTTAAAACCAACTAACATAATCAGACAAGCCAACACAGACCCTAACCCTGTTAACCATGGATGCCGCAACGAGCCTCAATCACAGCAAAAACACTGATGGAACATGGTGATCTTGCACAGCCATAATCTGCACTCATGGTAATCGTCTAAAACACGGATATTACATGCTCCAGCAAGAATAAAAACTGACATAAAAAAATACTGGCATGATGCAAAGGTTCAAGAGGCAACACATTTTAGTTATGAGTGGTATGTTTTCCACCAGCATGAGCGTCTCAACATAATGGAACATCAGCAAAAGTACCAACACAGTGGCCTACCACCTAGCGGCAAACGCAGTGAGCAAATGCTGCCACTAGGTGGCAGGCAAGTCTTACTTACAGAAGGGGAAGTGGCAGCAGACAGCAGAGGCAGTATCCCTCCACAGGCAATGATGATGTTGTCCACCATCTGAGATATGAGGTGGATGGTGTTGTGCACGAAAATGATGTTCTCGTTGCTGTTTACAAAGTCCATTACTGATTTAGTGGAATGGCTGCAAAGAATCAACACAGAAACCTTTGGAAACCTTCTTTAAACTCTTTAAATCCCATCAAATCTTACCCTGCTTGATACTAACAGTCACAATGTTCCCTAGTCCTGTTAATGTTTGCATTTGCAATGAACTGCAAAAGAAGCTAAGTGAGGGCTGGAGTCTTTTTTCAGCCTTAAGCGCACTGTTGCCTTCACAGAATCTCCTTCACTCACTGCTATTCCCTGGAAGGCACTGATGGCCTTCAGAGCGAGGTTCTACTTCCATGAGGGTGAAAAGACGGTTTCCTCAGCCAGCGTCACATCACAGAGGCAGCTTCTGCCGGATACTGACCTCCTCCAGACATGCACATCCGTCTCCAGGGCGAACAGCAGGTCGCCTTGGAGACGGCCTTTGCCAGATACTGACCTCCTCCAGACATGCACATCCGTCTCCAGGGCGAACAGCAGGTCGGTGAGCAGCCGCTGGTGCATGGGCGACCACTTGAACTCTGGGATGCGGAACATGGTGGTGCGCGGGCCTGGGCTGAACTGCCGTCGCTGCTCCTCTGTCATGGGCATGCCCCGGAAGCCCAGGTCCACACGCAGGTCCCGCTCCATCTGGCTGGCCGTCCGTCCATGGAGGGCCTGTGAGCGGGGTCAGAACCCGGCAAGAGGCCACAGAAGACATGCGTCGGACGTCACAATCTGTACTGCCTGTTTTGTTCCCACAATTCTCAGCCGCTGCCTGCGTGGCCTCACGTGCTCGGACACTACTGGTGCGGTTCACATTATACCAAATTTTAATTACTGCACACTTTCCAATGCAGCGTGACAGCCCAGAGCACGTGCCAAGCAGTCCAAACAGAAGCATCAAAGCCTCCATCTATGCCACTGTCCCATCTGCCAACCGTAACTACACTCTCTAGCCTGATCTATACAATGGTGTGGCCCCTGCTATATTAGTCCTTCCACAGCCATCCTTATTACACTGTTGTCATTACGCTACAATCCTGATTAAATTCACCAATTTGTCCAGCACAGCTGTCACTCTCTAATCCTCTCTCATTACAGAGTCTCATACTGTCCTTAACGCCTTGCCATTAAAGTCCTGATCCCGAGCTGGAATCGGCCTGCTATTCAGCTCAATGTATTTTTACAGAGCACATTTCATGACAGAAGCTACCTCACAGTATTTATGTACAGAACAGTACAGGGCGGCTTCTGCTGCATTCAGAGTAAAAGAGCAGGAGAGTGGAGACAAAGTGAGAACTGTCTCCTCAGGACTGCAACCTGTACACAAGACACCAAATTATGTGGCTATTTACACCTTATTTCAGGTCTGCCACTGCTGTGGAAATTAGCGTGTATTTGTGCTGGAACCGGAGTGCAAGCAGAAACCCTGCTGTTGGCTTCTGTTCAACCAGCTGGTGATGGATGATCATAGTGGCTCCTACCAAGCTGTGGTCTGTTCCATTCTGGTCCTACCACACGTTACTTTGGCTTCCTACCTGTCTGTACTAGAATGTGTCCCTACATGGATCATTGACAGTGTTTCATACTGTGTGACTACCATGGCTTCAGGTCTAAAATGGCTCTTTGCTGTTTGACCAACCACAGGCTAGCTCAGTGGGTTCAGCTCCAGTCTCCTACTAAACCCTAAGTCATCTACTTCCATCTATCCTTTCATAGACTCTACTGCCTCTTAGCCACACTGACTTGCAGCTTTGTGTCAGCAGGTCTGATCACTGAGCTCAGGTGAGCATCTGGGTTACACACTCTACTATTGGTCAACTGCCTTTTCTTACTGAGAACCTCTTTATGTATCTCATAACTTGTAACGCCTCTCAGTGGGTTACTCAACGTCCTGACGGTTAGCAGATGCAGCACTCCACAAGACAGCTGCTTCTCCCCTGTCAAAACTGGCTGCTTACAAAGCCATCCCTGCAACAGCCCCCTCCGCTCAAGTTTAATAACTTAATAACAAAATAATTTTTCTCAAAATGGCAGTAGCACTCTAACTTAACGACTTAATGGCTGAACTTCAAGAGAAGTTCACAGGAGGAGAAAGTAAGAATGAACACACTAAAATCCCAGTGCACCTGCGTTGTTGCAGTAGTCTGGATCTTCTTTGTCTCCTTGTCCTTGCCATCATCGGACCGCTCAGTGTCGGAAGTGGTGCTTGCCACGTCGACACCACCTTCCTTTCTGGAAGCAGAAGGGTCGGCTTCCATGCCCAGGTCAGCCTGCTCGGACCCTCGGGCAGATGCCTCGGCCTCTGCGATGGCACTGATGTCTGCCAGGGCTGTCTGCAGCTTGAACCCCCCATCGTCTGGAAGACTAGGGGTGGTGACAGGCGGCGAGGCCACGTCCGAGCCAGCTGTGGTCATGTGAGCTAGGAGGCTCAGGTCATCGCTGGCACTGCCCGTGTGAACGAGCGGCTCGGCCGATGCCAGCTCGGGCAGCAGCTTCCCATCAGAACTGCCGCTCACCCTCCCAAACAGAAAGCCATTGCCACTGGGGACACTGTCCTTGTCATCAGCCAGTGTGATGAGCGGACCCGTGTCCTCCCCGGGGTCCACGCTCCGCTCGGGGGTGAGTTGCTCCACTGTGGAGCAATACACGCTGTCAAGGAGCGAGTCCACGCCTGTCAGCGTCCCGTTCTCCGCTGGACCACTCCCTCCCACGACCTCTGGGGACAGGTCCAGGTCATCCAGCTTCACCTCAGTGGCCTCCACCTTCTCCGCCTTGATGTCCACTAGCAGGTCGTGCACCTCAACACGCACGTCCCCTGCGGCAGCAGCGGTGCCAGCCCGCTCTGCACCCCCAGACACCCCCCCTGGGCCCTTACCATCTGCCAGTAAGTTCCGTGAGTCACCACTGTCGGGGTAGTCAACCTCACTGTCGGGCGTCTGCGTCTGAGAGCCGTCGTCGATCTCTCGGATCTCTATGCCCCCGTTGACGGCGGGGGCCTGCGCAGACAGCCCTGAGATGGTGCTCACAGAACCCTTCTTGCCCTTCTTCATGTTCTCCTCCTCCTGCCGCTGATACTCCTCATACATTTTGGCCAAGTACTCCTTGTGGGCTTCATACGTAACCTTGGGGGGAGAACAATTCAACAAGCGCTCCTGACCTGCACTTCTACACCAAACCTAATTTCAAATTGGCATACGGCATCTTGAAGAAAATGAACAAGGAAAAGTTAAAGGGCAAAATATCTAACTCAACTCGCACAACAATGGAAACAAAACATCTCTAGAACAATTTAAATGGTCACTGTGTTTGATGCCCAGCCTGAAACTGCATGTTGCAGAGCTGGAGCTCCAGCTGAGATCATGTGTAGATGCCGCGGTCGTGGGCTAATGAATGCATTTGCTGCTTAATGGCACATTTCATGCTTTCTTGGCTGCAGGAGGAAAAATATGTGTGTGCTGCTGAAAGTCTGAGATGAGATTTGCCATGGTCTCGCAGAACAAATGTACACAAGATTGTGCCAGATAGGTTTAGGAAATTGTTCATGATAAATACAACCTTGCATAACTAAATGTATAAATGTGTCGCAGGTATGACTGCCAGGCAAAAGCAAAGGTGACCCAATGATGGTTTGACCAAGTGGTCCTCACCTTGGAGTGGGCGATAGACAGCGTGTCCACCCAGACACGCCAACCACCCCACTCGTACTTGATGGCGTGGTACAGCAGGATGCGAAAGATGTTGTAGACCATCTCAGTGATCTTCTGCTCTTCTGGGTTCTTGGGGTTGATGTAGCCCAGAGAGAACATCCAATCCTGCCAGACAGAGCACTGGAGGAGGCACCTGGAAAGTGGAGATGAACATCTTAACACTTGGGTGCATAGTGATGCCAACGCAGGCATAAGCGTACGGTCAGAGACCATGAAGGTTTGTGAGAAAAACTGAAGTCAAAGTGTAGACACTAAAGAAAGACAAACCCCAGTAAAACCCTCTCACAGAGCAAAGATCAGCAGCATCTTTATCCCAGTTGTTTTTCACAGTGACCATAAAGCAGGCCAACATAACAGAAAGAAGCAGGCAGGCAAATAGCTACCGTTGGAATGACAACTGACAGAATGATTCAAAGAGACAGACTAACTCTGAGGGTCTAAGAGAAACTTGGAATTAGAGTGAAGCTATTATAATGAAACTATGAGGTACTCTTTTTTTCCCATCTTTGCCAATTGTAAGAGAGAATAATGAACGACATAATGGATGTAAACACAGTACAGGTGTGAAAGACTTGCGAAATCTCTTGACTGAAATGCATGTCATGTACGTAGGCAGGAGTACCAAAGCGTGTTTGGTTGGGCAAGAACCGTACCGTCTGTTCTCTCGGCTGTTGCTGAACAGCTTGATCATGTCAGACAGGAAGAGCCGACGGACCTCCATCAGGTCGACGCTGGGGGTGGAGTTCTTCAACAAGGTGGCCACCACCTTCAAGATCACTGGTGTGACACAAGAGTCACAGAGTCAGGGCCTTCGGTAGCATGGTCACTCAAAACAAACACAGACCCTACCAGTCACTGACAGGGTCTAGACCCCAGAAACCTCACCAGGGCAACCTCTTACACAGAAGTTTGACCCTTTCTAACCAATGGGTCACTGTACCCAGGTGGTCACAGGCTGCTGATTAACAGTAAAAATCCTTTGTTATAACCAGCAGAGACACTTTACAATGATGACTAACGGTATGGGCATAGCAACGAAGTAACTGAGAGACTGGGCCTAAGACTCAGCACCTGCTGGCACGATTACGAGACAAATACAGACATGGCCTGCTTTGACAAGTGCTAAACACGCTTTTTCTTTTAATGCCCCCATCCTCAGGCCTGTTCCTTTAACTAAATGCAGTGGGGCTGTTGTTGATGACTCCTGGCAGAAACACGCACTTGGGTTCTGGATCTTCACAGTGGAGTCTGGTTCTGGGTGAGGCTTGTGCACTACCTGGGTGCACACTTGCTCTGTGAGTATCTGCAGGGGTAGAGGAATTGGAGATGACACACAAGGCATGTGTCAGGGCTCAAACAAGGACAAAAAGGCCATTATTTTTACTGAAAGAGTCAGCAGCAATTTTAAAGACAGTGGCAAAAACAGCACAACAAAACTAAGTGTGTCTCAAGTGTTATTCATGAGCCAAAACCTCTATTCTAGCGAAAATGAGAAGGACATACAAATTAATTTTCAACTTCATTCCATAAGTTTTTCTGGAAGACTAACCCTTTAAATGTTATGGCAAAACACTGGCAAAACAAACACACCCCTGCACACCCCCCCGCCACACCCAGAAACCCACACACACCCAGAAACCAACACACACCCAACCAGACACTGACACACACACCCAACCGTTGACACACTGACACACCCACCCACACACTGACACACCCACCCACACATTGACACACTGACACACCCGCACCCACACCCACCTGTACCCACACCCACCCACACACTGACACACCCGCGCCCACACCCACCCACACATTGACACACCCACACCCACCCACACATTGACACACCCACACCCACCTGTACCCACACCCATCCACACATTGACACACTCACACCCACACCCACCCGTACCCACACCCACAGACGCATAAAGGCCCGGAGGGGGGTGTAGGGCATACCTCGTACAGCGTGTTGTAGGTGGTGACAGTGACTGTGTTGGTATGCATCATCAGCCTCTCGCCAAGCAGAGTGAACAGGCTGTGGGTGTGCATGATCTCCACCTTCCTCCTGGAGAACACGAGCAGCTCTTCAGTGTCTCAGCAAGCTTTCTGGAGCGTTATTTGCTTTACGTGACCGGGTTCGGCTGAGAAATGGTCATGAGCCTTCAGTCACCCAGCTGGTTTATTAGACTCACACGGGGCTTCAGTACTCTTCAGCACTGTGGCTGACAGTGCATTACCTTCTCCCTTCACTGGACAAACAGCCATTACACACAAATGTCTGTCACCCTGCACTAGGGAAACGGTAATCTCTGACGCATTTCATTTCCCAGGTTACTGTGTCACGGTAAGACATCTGAACATATTCGTTATGTCTGGTTGTGGAGACAGTATTAATTCTTAAAGTGGGGAGTAGGTGGAGAAGTGATTTAAGCACTGAACTGTCAGAAGCAGATGCCTACACCCTTTATAAAATACACGTATTGTTCCGTGCTTCTAAAAAAAGAAAGAATTTCTTAGTTTCATGTGTGAATCGCACAACAAAACAGATTCTGCCGTCCTTCACATCTGCTTCTCCATCTGACCTTCCCAGCTGTGAACACCAAGCAGTCACTGAAATGACTGAAGCAGCTTGGACAGGATCAGTCCTCAGACAGGATCAACACGCTGCAGGGATTCAAACTTAAACACAGGTTCTAGGCAGCTATGCACATCAGATAAATCAATAAAATAATTTGGTACTACATAAAAAATACTGTAAAATTAACAGCAAGATAAAACTCATGTACATTACGACTTCATCAGCATTCTCTAAATTAATACTTATAGCATTCTCCTCTAATGAGGACATTAGCCGCTCTATAATAATGCCACTCGGGGGCCAAACCTAAGCCGGCAGCCTGTCCGGGAAGGCGGAGACGCAGAGAAATGACAACTCTGAGGGCACAGCAGCTGAGGGGCCCGTTATCCTACTGCCGGCCTGCACTGTCGCTTCCCCGCAAACCGTCACAAAACGGGTCCCGGCCGCGCTGACAGTACGGCGAGTAAACGCGAGCAGCGCCTGTCTGCAGCTGCCTGCCGCAGGTGCGTGCGGCCCGACAGTTAGCCGACATCAAAGTCGAGATGCCAAGAGGGGAAAGGCTCAGTGAGGGTGCCTTTCCCTGCCGCGACACCATCACCACCGCCATAATCTGTGAATAAAAACCTCACTGTTGTTACCGCGGACTGCCATGACTCAGGGAACCTGGCAGCCGCCTCGTTTGTCAACTCTGGCGCTTCAGTACGCCTTCATGCACTTGAAAGATGTGTGCGTAGCTGCACAGCCGCTGTCTGACCACTTTGCAGCAACGCCACCGCAACGTTAGACCATCGTGTTCACTACGAGTGTGCAAACACACCTAATCTGTGGCCTTAAAGGAATTACAGTGGAGTAGTAAAGGCAAAGGTGGCACCAGTGACGGCAGCACAATCACTTCATGTGCTCTGCCTGTCCAGCTTGGTTTCCGAGAAACATAAAACCGTAATTGGCTGAGGAGAGTGAAATACAAGTCACAGTGTTTCGTCGGTGCCAAAGCAAACCTGGATGAGTGAAGTTGCTTCTCCACAGTAACTAAGGCAGACATTCCAGATGTGGTTTGTTACACTGCGGTCAAGGACACAACATCCTAAGCCCACCAGCACCATCATCACTGTCTAATTTTGGGCATTCATCTCCACCAGGACAGAAAACAAACAGGACTAACAAAGAGGTGCAGAAAACCCACCTTACACCAGCATCATCAGGACACCCACCCTACGCCAGCATCATCAGGACACCCACCCTACGCCAGCATCATCAGGACACCCACCCTACACCAGCATCATCAGGACACCCACCCTACACTACATTTAAAGGGAAAAATATCTTGTCAGGGTCTGTTATTATAAGTTGACAGTTGTAATAATAATATTGGTATTCATATGATTTGGTGTTACTGAATAAAAACAAGTGAGAAATTTTAGGTTCAAGAACATTAATTACTTTTACATCAATTCACACTTTATAATGTTTTACAGGAACCGTTTATCCTTAAAGGGTGAGTAAGAATACACACACACGCATGCACATGCACACACAAGCGTGTACACGCACACACACACTTATCCTTACACATCAGTAGTATTTATTTAAAATTGTAATAAGTGAGTAAGTCCAACACAAAGATCTAGCAAGAGTCAAAGTCAGAGAGACAGAGACAGCTGCTACGTCGTGTCAAAGTCAGAGAGACAGAGACAGCTGCTACGTCGTGTCCACCCAGAGCACTCACTTGTGGCCCAGGTGCTTGAGGAAGTAACCCAGGACTTTGAGGGCCTGAACTCGAATGCTCTCACTCTTGGATGCCAGAAGCTTGTAAATGACCCTGAGCAGCAGAAACAAGAGAAAATGGTTTGCTGTTGCTTTGCATTTGCCCCCTCCCCCATCTTTGTTATCATTCCCTGGGGTTTACCGTATTCCATTTCTCTGATCGAAGGCAGGAATCATGGAGGCGGGATGTTCAGACATGAGAGCCACCAGAAGCTGCAGCACATCATGAATGTTCTCATCCTGCAGGGGGGCGACACAAGCACAGGCTCTTCAAACCAACAAATGAAGATAAACCTGTGGATGTTATATAGACGAGTTGTCGGTGATCTTGGGTTTTCTCAACAAATTCCCCATTCTTCATCTAGCAGAAGAACACATATTCGCAGACGATTGGGCTGGAGGTCCAGGGGACAGGAGTGAGGCACTGAGATGCTGCTGCCTGGGGCGGGTTACCTCATGCATTGTTAGCAGGTAGTTCAGGATGCTCTGAAGCTCATCCTCCTTCACACCGCGATCCTGAGAAGAAGTTCAGATGTTGTCAAACCACAAATTCAAATATGTATGTTTAGGAAAAATACATTACTACCGAGAAGACATTGAAAATGTTCTTCCCCTCGCTTTGAGAAAACGTGTCCTGAGGCAGTGCTTTAACTCCGGCTTCCTACTGTCCCTTTCATTATTTCAGACGACGCCTTTCTACAGCTGATTTCCCCCATATTTTAAATTTTCTCTTGTCTTCTCTTTCCCTTGACTTGGTAATGCCACATTTCCCATTTACACACATCAGAAAACATTTTTCCTTGTGAAATAGTCAAATTATCCATCTGTGATTGACGGAGGAAGACAAACAGTAGTTTGGATAAGGCTCCAGACTTCTGACGTGATTTGGCCCTGAAATGTGTTTACACTTCAGCGTTTAGAAGAGCATTATTTCCAGCGTGGCCCCAGGCAGCCGCTGCATGTCTCTGCCATGGAAGGGGGGGGCATGAACAGCCTTTGCTGGGAAATTGGCCTCGATTAGTGAAGATACAGGATGCTAAGCAACCAGCACGGCACCTCACAAAACAGGACAGCCCTGGGCAGAAACACAAAGGTTCCACCACAGGGTTGCCTTATCCTGTGCAACCTGTCCACGGGGACTGGACTCTCACTTCATCTCGTAATAACACATAAGCACAATTCATTTTTAAACTGACACACCAACCTCCCATAAATCTTTAACATAAATCTTTAGAGCAACACTACAACAAACCAGCACAGACCAACCTAGAGCGAGTATTTCTTTATTTATTTATTTAAACATGCTGTAGAGGTTTGTTCTCAAACCAAAAACCAACAGCGAGTTTAGTGAAGGTGTGTAGAACACAACATAGAGGGCATAGTGTACATGGGTACCTTCAAGATGAGCTGTTTGAGGAAGAGGAGCATGAAGGCTCGCAAAGATATGATCTCCTTCTGCGACGGTCGAGGCCCACCTGCAGGAGGACAACAGGATTAGGTAGGATGAGTCACCCTGCCACATCACAGCCAGAGGAGGAAAGGCGGCCAGGAACGTACTGTGCCATGGAAAAGATGAAGCCACAAGCTTCTCAAACATGGCAAACATATGCCTGTAGACTGGTTCACCGCAAGAACAAAGAGTGTCTCGAGCTTTCCAAAATACCAGATCTCAACCAAGTCCACTGATATTAACAAAGCAGAAAACAATAGCAAATATAAGGCCAAATCCCTGAACAGCAGAACCTTGGACCATAGAGCAAAAATCACATCTCTGGGAGACACACGTGAAAACACACACACACACACACACACACACACACAAAATATCATAATGTTCACCTGTCCCTGTCTACCCTTTGTGTGTAAACCCACTACCTTTCAAACTTGAATTAATGTAAAAATATTAGTCATCCAACCCTGTCCCCACAACAACATCAAACTATTTCCTTTATGACAGCAACAGTCATTCAAAATTCCCAGTGATCTCTGCTGAAACAGCATCGCAGGCTGCCTCTTATCCACAAGGACCCAGGCCCTCCAGCCTGGCAGAGAGACGCTCTAAATCACTCCTATCACAGCCTGCCTACAGGCGCAGGGCTCTGTGCATCAGTGTTTGTGGACAAGGGCTCCTAATCCAGGCTGATCTGTGCAGAACCTGCAGCTGTGCAGCACTGCAGATGTTGATCCACACACTATCCTCAAACTGCACACAACGCCTCACGCAGCTGCGTCTGGATTCAAAACGAACTGAGGAGTTCCCTCATGGATAAGACCAAGATTATGACATGAGATGAATGTCGAGCCAATGTTCATGTCAACAGAGCCCAACTTGAACAGGTGTATGAATTTAAATACCTGGGGGTCATTAGTGCAAGAGATGAAGGTGGCAACCACAGCAAAGATCCTTGGCAGGATTGGCCAAGCAACCACAGCATTCGCTATCTGTATATCTGAGTTGCAGCGTAACAAGAGAAGAGAAGAGAAGAGAAGAAGAGGGGGATCGAGCCATTGATCATCGATGGCGTCGATCTTTAGGTAAGACGCCAACACTGGACGTACAGACATGCTGGAACAGACCTACAGATACTCATTAATCCACTACTTCAGAGAAAGTAACAGCTTTGCTCGAGTGGTGCCTTTGAACGAAGGCTAACATTTCCTTTAAGACCAAAGTCCGCCTCTTCCGAACGCTGATCCTTCCGATTCTGCTCTATGGATCCACAACATGGACATTGCTCAATTCAGATCTGAACAAACTTGAGACTCTGCAAGTGCTTGTTGCAGCTTCTAGGGGTCTCCATCTTTGACCACATTCACAATGAAGTCATCCGAGACAACTGTGAACACCAACTGACAGTCTAATCATGAAGATTACGATGGTTTGGTCACATTTGCAGCATGGATGCCACCAGATTACCACATAGTCTTCAATGGAAGGAACGACCTGTTCAGTGGAAAATCCAGAGAAAGGCACCAAAGAAAATGTGGCTCAAGCAAGTTGAGGAAGACCTGAAGATCTGTTGGGGCACCATCACCGATATGTGGAATATTCCCACCGATCACCAGGAATGGACGTGTCAGAGTTCCAGCGGCACCCACAGCAGCGTACTGTTTGATAGACCGGCCTGCTCTTCCAGGCACCACCTAGATGACACTATTAGCCTGACATTATTATCAGAAGAGCATATATGACAAAAGATAAAAAAGTGATACAAATGGCTCCTTCGAAGCTGAATTTATTTCCATCAAAGAAGCAAAAACTAACTGTTGTACCTCCCTCTACATGCTTCCAATAATTCACATTCACGAAGCTGATGAGCTAAACAGTCAAGGTCAACCAGAACATCTTTGTGCTACATGGTAATACCTCTTTTCTAAACACCAACTGCATTGTCACTGAGCCATCCAGAAAATTGGACTAAGGGATCACTGTAATTAAAACACACAATAGGTGCAGACGTACCTTTTCCAGCCATCAACATAGCCAAGACAACTGTGCATGTGTGTGTGCACACGCATTTCTGAGTGAGTGTGCACGAGTAAGCATGTAAGCTGGCCTTGTTGTTTTTGAGCAGAATAATTTTAACAATGTCACATTAATTCAAAAACATGCTTTTAATTGTTTGGTACTTGGAAAAAGAAAAAAAGAAGAAGAGAACAAAACGCTTCTTCTTGGTTGCTATAATTGAACACTTCATTATCACCTTTCCTCTTCTCTCCCTGTTCCATTATCCCTGAGACAGAAACAAGGAGATGGGGGTGGAGGTGGGGGTGGAGGTGGGCGTGGGTTTGGGCGTGGGCACATAAAACACAACAGCTTTGT
>JABJVR010000033.1:3860094-3873176 GCA_025773905.1 Chitala chitala | reverse complement strand
TTAATGTCCCCACCCCCCCCCTCACTCCGTTACTACCCCACGACAGAGGTGTGATGGAAACCTCCACCACTCCCCAAGAATCAACTGAACATAACTTTGGAGTACCATAAAATGCAGTATGTAACTACAGGTTTAGGGGGACAAATGTGTTTAAAATATTTTTAAATCAATTTCTTTTTTTCTTCTGTGACCTGACAACATACTCTGGGATCTCTTATATTCATCACAACACAGAAAAATCAATTCTTTACCAAGCTGAATATTTCAAAGAAGATTCCTGAGTGGACCAGCACTGGGCAGGTCTGGCAGAGGGCTACATTTCGGGAGAAGACAACCGCCTTCGAGGCAAAGTGCACAGCATTTCATTATCAGATTACATCTTTTATTCATCATGCCCCTAAACATAACACCAAACCATTTAAACCACAAGGGGCCTGAAGCCATGTATAATTCAATCACACGTCCTACCGCTCCAGCCTCGTTATAACCTCACATTCCCAGGTCTGGACTGTAGCCATTTAGAGAATGGCCAACCGCAGTTGTGCACGTTCCTAAGGCTGGTTGGTATTAATTTCTTTCAATTCAAAAACAGAAAAGAACAGAGCAAAGCGACAGTTCTGTCTTCAGTCAGAACTCACACACACAATGTGGCCACGGCACTGCAGTACTACAGTAACTCAATAAACCCCACTGAAATGACAACTGCTCTATAGGTTTTATGTTCTTGGAAGACAAGAGGAAGTGGTCTGCTGCTACCTAGTCAAAGTCTCCAGTAGAGACAGGAAACAAAATTAGGTTTTGAAATGAACAATGTATCTGGATTTACCATGCAGAGCCAGTTACTTCCTGGTTTGATGATCAATCACCAGTCACTTCCTGGTTTAAGCCAATTGGAACCTAAACGGCAACCAGCTGGAAGCAGGTGAAACCAGTTGGTGACTGGCAAAACTTGATAATCCCACCCACTTTGGATTCCAAAGGCTAATTCCACTGAGCTCTAGGCTGCAGTCCCTTAGAAGCAGCCATCACCCACATACTGTCTTGTGACACAGACATGCATGCAGCCAGTGCAACACAACTGTCAGTCAGACGTGAAGTAAAAGCTGGCCCTTACACACAACTCGTGTGCTGTTAACCAGTACATCTCAGGTTGGGGGGATGACAACCCTGCAGCCACCAGTCACTCCAAACCCTCTGCTATGGTACGCACAAGGGTCCAGGTCTTGGAGACTCACACAATCGAAAAGTAAGTCAGCCCATCCTGGCATGAAAAAGTCCGCTCTCTTCCAAACAAAATGGCACACAGCGTGCATATTGTAATCTTGCCCCTGGCTTTTCCCTCTGTTTAGCAAGGAGGCAGTGAGTCACCAGAGGAAAGTGTTTGGAGCACTAAAGCTGGCACAAATGTGGAGGACTTAGTGGTGGTGGGGGTGGCTCCTCCCCCACAATAAAACCTATAGTGTGACCCACATGTAGCGGCACCCCCCCAATACAATTTCAAACCAGCAGAGAAGCTCAATCATCAGGCAGAATCATTAACGGATGGCTGCTTTTCTATTGTACATCCCTGCCCAGAGACATGCACAGGTAACCTGCACAGGATGCACACCACAGACATGCACAGGTAACCTGCACAGGATGCACACCACAGACATGCACAGGTAACCTGCACAGGATGCACACCACAGCCCCCCCAAGCTCTGAACGCAGCCATGCTGACATACACTGACCACACACCAAATTCACAGGCCCTACAAAGCCCCCCCACCTGATCCCGTACGCACGCTATGAGCACTCCTGTCTTGCATGGCAACCCATTCAGACCTTCTGACTGCACACACACTCAAACGCACACACACAATTGCACAACCAACAGGCCATCAAGACATTTTAAAAAACATTGCTGCTACTCTACTGGACAACCAGGTGAGTTTTTTTATTGTTTGACAGAGTGAGAGAGTGAGATGGAGGTGCAGAGCTCACTATAGTTAGCAGTGTAGGTAAGCAGTGAAAAAACCTGGTAAAAGTGAAACACCAAAAGCATGTGGTCCAATGAAAGGTCTGAGTGGACGGGCCGTGGCAGGGACGCCACACTCAGTGCACCTGACTGAACCAATCAGGAGTCCTGCTGCTTTGTGTAGAGGACCTGTTCATCAACGCACGTTTTTACAGTTTAGGCAGGAGCTCTTTTAACGAAATCAAACATCAAAATGTTATAAGCACACAGGCTTTGAGTCTGACAACACGTGGGGCGTAAAAAAAGCCGAAAAGCCGAAGCGTAAAAAAGAGTGTGGAAACTAACACTCATGCACTGGTGGCTGTGTTATATAAAAAGCATCAGCAACCCAGCGCTGTGAAAACACACGGCTTTCAGCATCTGCCCTCGGCTTCCAGCTTATCTACCGCAGATTACCCATTCAGCCAATAAACTGCTTATTTGCCCCTGATCCAGAATTTCAAGTTTTCCCCTTAATCTGTTTAAGCTGATTAGGCTGGCGGCGTAGAGCCTGGCAACAGCAGCTCAGCTCCGCTCGGCTGGAGAGAGGCACCCATGGCGCTCGAGGGGCCGCCGCCAGCAGCCCGTAGCAATGAGGAGAGCGGACCTGTGCCACACAGCGCCTCCCATGGCCGGAGGTCAGTAGTGCAGGACACTCAAGCATAACCGCTGTGCTTGTGATAAACACATTCCCTGCCTATCATGGTCACAATTCTCACATTTTGTCCTGCTGAACTCATGTCTACACTGATACTACAGAGATTATCCTCATAAACAGTATCGGCCAATTGTAATAAGGAACTAAATGTTGGGTCACAGCATATCAGACCAAACAAAGCTAATATTTCACAAAATAAAAGCAATGACGACCTACTGCAACACATTCTCAGGGTAAACAGACTGAGGCTGTACCCACCTGTCATTACTGCGTCGTTATTTCTCTTACATTCCTTTCATTGACCCTCATTTAAAATCAAATTAGTGCTTCCTCTGTGCCCATTTTAATAACTGAACTTTTAATTTCAAAATCCCTGAAACTGATTTTTAATGCCAGACTTGCACCGCAAATGAAGTGAAACAGTAAAAACAAATGGTGGCTCCTCACCTGTGACCCCTGACCTCTAGACCGTTACCCAGCATGCCAGTGATCAGAGGACACGGCACCCACAGGAAGCGCTGTAGTAACAAACAGGAGGGGAGCTGTAGCAAACACTAACATTATTACCTACATCGTGTTCAGTTTTGGACCGTTTTCCCTCACCCTTTTACACAATTTTTCACATTCTCCGCACGCCCCCTCAACTGCATCAGAGCGCGCCGGATCAGAGGAGTGGCAGAGACGGTGCCGTTAGCGTGAGATAAAGATGCAGAGGCGCAGCACACAACATTCCCGCATCCTGACATAACGCACCTCAATTAATTCTGACGTGTCTTCCACACAAGCTCTCCCCCGCAGACTGGAACTCAAAGAAAAAACAAGCGACGTCATGTAATCGTGTTTTTTAAGCCTGTGAGCTGCGGACAGGAAGTGAAGAAAGCGGCCCAGGTGTGGTTAAGGAGGATTATTCTCAGTTAATTACACAAGACATCCAGTAAAGCGTTTGTTCTGGCATTTGCTAATTTTGTCAGCACCAGTCTACAAAGGGACATCCATTCTGCCACAGTCCATGTTTTTAGGATAGAAGCCAGGAATGGTTATGGGGGGGCAGGGGGGGGGGTCCATAAGGCGAGTTCTGAAGCAGCAATCCTGTGGGAGTCGTTTTCAGCATGTGAAACACTGGAAGGCCGCTGGCGCGTCAACGGGTCCTGAGCAGGAGGCCCCAAAAGTGGGGCAGTTGCTGAATTTTAAACAACACCTGTGGGGTACTGAGATGAGGGAATGAATGGAAAAGGGGGGTGTTCAGAAGGAATGAAAAATCTTATGGCACAGTTCAACAACAGCCTACATCAGTGTCATGTGACCCAACTGAAGCTAAGCAGGGGAGGGGAGGAACTGGAGACACGTTAACTGTCGATCAAATTGACAAAACATGCAGGTGGGAGGGGCTTGTCTTCAACTGTCCTCTCAAACAAAACTGCCCCTTAAAATGATCACCCACTGACTTCATGATGACCCCTCCCAACAGGAATTTGGCTGTAGTACAGATGAATACATAAACGTAGACGTGTAGCCGTGTGAGTGTGTAAAGACAATCTTGTCCTTTTCTACACACACTTCAGGATGCTCTTGGTATTCACAGAGCGCGATGCTCCAACACGTCTGCATTGTTTGATCTCACGAGCACACAGACAACGTTAGCAGCTCCTCCTGCCATATCCAAACAAAATCTGCTGGCCCATTGCCCCCCCACCCATTCTGCTGCACTCTCTGTTCCATCTGCACACCTGGTCCTGTTCTTAGCTCGCAGCCCCTGGAACAGAGCTGCGTGTCTGTTCTCCTCTGCTCCTCCTTTGTTTAAATCTACTGTGAAGCATCCGCTCCCGTCCCCTGGCCGGGCTACCAGGACACCGTTCTGGAGTTCCACAATGGTTCCAGAGCACATAAGCTCCACAGAAATGGCTCCTTCAGAAATTAATGTTTAACAAGCAATGACAGGGGCTGCACCCACCCCCCCTTCCAAAGCACACATATCCTTTTTCTCATGCTACACATAATAAATTAATCAATGACAAGGGGTCACTCTTCCCACAATCCAAAACCACCCAAATTCTACGCCATCCCCCTTTTACTGGCTAAGGAAGCGGACACTAAGGTAGATGGGTCAGGCACTAAGCCCCACCCACCTTCATTTTCCTCCAGTAGGAAAGCCAATTAAATATTTGGCTTCATTCCGTCAAACAGAACAATGGATTTCAATATCTGGGACAGACCATGTACGGTGTAAAAAAATTCGTATCTCGTAATCTCACAGTGCATGTTCCAGGGGACTAAATTAGACCAGCCATGTTTTTACATCGTAGCAGAATGAGAGGGTGGAACAACGTGAGTTAACAAAGCATCATCCAGTTTTTCGACACTGTACCAGTAAACAACAGCTGCAAACACCTGAACAGAGAACAGGCTTGGACGACCTTTAGCACGTTGTACTGAAAATTCCAAATACTACCATAAATAAAAAGCTCTACTCTGTGACACAGGGGCTTCGTGAGCCTGTCCCAAGGTTATCCGGAGAGGCACAAAGGAAACCTGCCATTGAAGGATTGTAAGTAATTAACCCGTCTCCAGACCACTAATAAACATTCTAAATAACGACATGACCACTTGTCTACAGGAGAGCAGAAGAACCTGCCCACATTTATCAGGAGGAGAAGGCAAGCAAGAGATCAGTGTGGTTCACAAGGAGGTGCTCCAGGAAGGGATGCTGAACGGCCAATAGGACATACTATATTCACACTGAGCTGCTTCAGAGCAGCTTCCACAGCGGAGGAACATGCAAAGATTTACCACAAACATAGATGACTGTTAGCCTTACGCACAAGCACATCACACAAGGGCCAACTTAGAAAAGCACTATTTAGTGATTTTTTTCTTTTTTGCCTGCATCCAGGTATTTGTACTGTACTTTTAGAAAAATGCCCAGCCAGACCTTGTTTTTCAAATTTAGATTTTACCAAAACATTTGATTTTCTTTATATTCTCCTTCCTTTAAAAGACATAGTAAAAATCAAAGGAAATGCCAAAACAGGATCTCTCGTTACTCACTTTCCCTGCTTGCCAACCTTACACTTACCTTCAGCACTTCCTCTTTGGGCAGTACTTTCACTGCCTACCACACGTGACAAGTAGCATTTCACTTCCTGCAACCTACTTTTAAAATAAGCTAACCAAGGTCGCAGGGGGCCACAGCTGCTGTCGTCATGGATACAGCAGCGGGCACCGAGGGTGACCCAAGCTTGGCACTACCAGGTGCGATGGTCCAGCCCTGGAGGCTCCGCACTGATTTATAACCTGTCCCGACCCACTGCCTAAAACACCAGGTGCTGTTAGGTGATGAACGGACACCGCGAGCACACAAATGTGGGCAGGGTTGACGAGTGAACATGCAGCATTACTGACCTAAGCCACCAGAGCCCCAGCATCCATTAACCTGCAGTGTCAGCCCTAACAAATTAAGGTGTGAACAGTGACCAAATACAAAACCCTCAGACTTGCATATAAACAGCATTTCATTGCAGAACTTTCTACAAATCCATATACGGGCTCAAAATGTGAACGTAGTATAGGCAAGATCCTTCCAGCCATCTGCCTCTCGGATTGTGGACATTTCATGAGGTGGGGTGACATCACAGAACATGAGAGGACGTGGACTTTCCTCTGCCTTCTCTGCCATTTTGGTCCTGAAGCATTGTGGGTAACTACAGTGGCATGCTGAAATTTTAAGGGTAGCACTAGAAAACAGCCTACATGAATTTAGAAGCAATGCCAACGTTTTATGTACAAATACCATGAGATGTCCAAAATAACCTAGTCAAAGAGATCTTAACCTCAGAAATACTACATATGATCCCAGTCATTCCTTTTACCACTAAAAGCTGCAACTAATTTGTAACAGAGAATGGAGGAACTCCACTCAAAAAGACTGTCAGTGAAGGACAAACAGCAGGGAGTCTTTAAACCCAAACTCAGATACTCCATTTATGTAACAATAAGCTCACAGTGCAACTGCTGCCAAGAGCTGAAAAACTGCGATCTGCATGCTGGTCTACAGAGCAGCACTTTACAGCTATGCATGTGCTGGTGGGAAGGTGACCAACATTTAAATCTCTGGGTATTTTCAGTATTTTTTTTCCTGGAAGGAGACATTTATCCTAAAAATCTCCATGGTGAGAGCAGACACCCACACAGCCACTTCACGTGCAAACACAACCATCTGCAATTCCTCAGCATTCATCTTCACATCACTTAGACAATAACCCCTTCACCAATTGGTCCAATGCAAGCCAAAAAATATTTGTGTCCACCTATAAGGTTCAAATCCTTGATGGCCCTTTATTTCTAAGTGAAAGCATTCAAGCATTTCACGTGAAAGGCACACAAAAACACCCATCAACGTGACAAGCACATCCCTTTCAAAGCTTGTGCAAATGTAGTTTCAGGACATAAACATTCAGTAAAGACATTAACCTACCTTGAGACACTAATTCCTACTTCCTTCCTCTGTTTCAGAACACGAGTAAATCAAAAAGGACGTTACCTCTGTGGCCACAGCCTATAAAATCACAGGACAGGTCAACAACCACCACATTTCTAGGTCTGTTGACGAAGCGTCATTGTTCAAAACAAAGCCATCACACAGCCTCACTTAAGCTGTAACACAAATATGTAAAAATAGTTCGATCTGCATACCTGTCTAGCCCTTACAGACAACTATACTATAGTTACCCTTACAAAATGGTGTCAGCCTGTACAAGGCTGTATCTCATTGTTACTGCATGAGCAGTGCCAACTGAATATGTGTATTATAGATATATAATGTGATGTCAAAAAAAGAACGCTGTAATTATAATACAATATTAGCACTGGAAAAAAAACAGCTGCCGAGTTTGTCCATCTCAGCATTGGACACTGGACCACTACAAATAAGTATTAACAAATACAGAACATGTTATAGAAGTAGCAGGTAGTAACTAGAATGGCTAATAGAACAGTCCTGTTTCAGGACAGCGGAGATACCAGACTGTGTTGCTTGTTGTATTTATTGCGAAGCGCAACAAATGCACTTGAAAGTGAAAAACCGCAACAAATGCACGTGAACGTGAAAAACCGCAACAAATGCACGTGAAAGTGAAAAAACGACATAAATACAGGCGAAGGTAAAACTGAGATTATCTTTTAAAACAGAACCCTGGAAATATTTTGGTTTTCCCGTTTCCTGAAAAGAAAAGTGATAAGGAAACAGACAAAAACACAACAAACTGTAAATATTGCAGGAGTTATTGTTTTTTCTTGTTTGCGTGTCAAAAATAAAAATCTTTTCCGTTCTAACTTTGTTCTGGATACTGTAAGAATATGTGACGGTGAAGCCGGTGTTTTCTGTCTCGCTCCGTGTTGAGCTGAGCGCATCCCCACATCCCTGGTCATTAGTCACATTTAAAAGTACAGCAGGGATTTCCCTTTGTACACAAATCACATGCAAACAATGTAATGCGCGGATCTGTTCCAAAGACACATTTTTACCTCTTGGTTCATAAGCATATTCATTGTCGTACAAAACAAGTCTTATCTTATAAGTAAGGACCCATGGGTCACTGTATCGGAAAGCACGCACTTTCCTGTCATTCGCTATCTGTCCTTTACTTCACAATAAATAAATAACAAAAATAGAAAAATAAAAACGTTTTTGCAAATGAGAAGGGAATGTCATTAGGCGTTTTACCCTATAAAATAAAATTCAAAGATTGTACTCGAAGGCAGAAAAATGTGTCACCCTTTAAAAGAAAATGAAACTTATAACATTAATGGGGAAAAGGTAGAGGGATAATGCATGGAGTCCGAGTGAGGCAGAGTGTAACAGGGGAACAGCCATCACAGATCCCAAATGAGCTCCGTATCTGGGGACAGTGGCTCCCATCGCCTCTCCTGCTTCGGGCTGATCGCAATGAATAAAAAAACTATATTAAAGTGAATTTTTCGACAATTTTAAAAATTCCAGTACATACCGCAAATGCCATACAGAAAACGCGCGTACTGGGTGCAGGAGAAAAAATGTAATTTTTGCTGTAGTGATATAGTTAAACCATACAGGTTGACAACTATGGGGGGGGGGCAAAAAAAATGAAACAAAGGACTTGTAGGAGGAGTCGAGATGCCACGCAGCTCACAGCTTGTCAGCCTGAGTACCGAGATGTCACTGCGTGGGTCCGGGCCAACCTCAGCAAGTGTGAAACGGCCCAGTCCGCTGGCAGGAGCGCAGGGGCGCGTTTAACAGGCTGCGGCACTGACAAATACTCCACTAGCGTAACCCTGCTGTACCTGAGACACACCAGCGCCACACACCAATAATTTAGCTCACAATCAGCACACAGCACTGTGACTAATGTTTCACTGGGCAGAGGCGGCGCTAGTGCAGCAGCGTAATGCAGCAAAATCACAGCGGCAACACGGCAGATCAAGGGAGTGTGTGAACACAGACGGGAGCAGCAATGCACAGAGGGATTATGAAGACCAATGGAGAAGTGGAAATTAACAGAACGTTACGGTGCTAACAGTGTGTGACAAAACATGCCGAAAACCATGGTTACAGTCTATACTGCCGACACACGTCGCTGCATGTACATTTAACCTCATGCCGCTTTAGCTCAAAGTTTAGCTGCAAAATGGAGGTACATTATCTAATTTTGTTACATGCTAGACCGTAATCACAATAAAATGAAAAAGTGATGCAACTCCAGTCAATCACCACGTGGCAAAATGTGCCAGATCGCATTTTATCTGAATGTGGTCAACACAGCGGTATCCTACCCTTTGCTGATGACACATGCATTTCTCAGGCAGCCTTGATAGGAACCGTGTTGGCCTGGAAACAAAGAGGTGTGTGTCCTATGAGCTGTGGTCTTAGAGGGGTTTTGTGAGGTACACACTCCAGATCGCTGCACACCACATTGTGGTTGGACCGCGGAGGTAACGGCCCATGAGATCCAGGCAGCTGTGCAGATCGGTCTGCTCATCAGAGCCCTACTCAGAGCAGACAGGGCCTTGGGTGGTGATGAACCGGATTCTCCAGGGATCTGCCCACTGAAAAGCCAACACTGCCAGATCGAGGGGGGGCGGGTGAGCGAGGGGAGGGGAGAGGAGGGCAGTGCCGAACAATCTGTGGTTCCAGGCTATACACCTTCACTTCTTATTAGAACAATCCAACCCACACATGCGCACACATACACACAACGGTTTTGTCACCTGCCACTTCACCACGTCAATGACACACAATGCACTGATGATCTCGGTACACTAGTTAACACAAGTAAATGCACCAAAGGCATGGGTGGATATCCCCATTCAGCCACTGCCTGGCTGCACAGGTCTTGAGGTCTGATAGCGGCTCCTTCCGCAGATCCGGTCATTATGAGCAATCGGGGAAGCCGTCCATCACGCTCAGTGAGGCACGGCGCCGGTGCTTTCGCCTGGGCAAGCGGGACCGTCCAGCTTCCTCCCACCCCACAAGACGTTCAGATGCTGTGTCTCAAAGATAAATCAACAGCAGTGCGGCACTGATCCCTGGGAGCGACACAACGGACCAAGCGGAAGGCATCTGATCCGAGTCACCGCCCCGCAAAATTCTTCTTAAGTGGGAGTGACTTCTTGCACGCCTGACAGACTCCGGTCCAGTCCATTCTGTTCAGCTCAAATCCAAACATCCCATCTGAAACAGGATCTGCCAAATGATGCTGGCCAGACAACAAAGTCAAACAAAGGCAAGATGTTTCACCGCAGCAGTTCACCAGACCTCTATGTCTTCTACAGACAAACTACCTGAAAGCAGTCAGGCAGCAAGCTGTACAGGAGAACAGGTGGCAGAATGTCCCCTTCTCACTACAGAAGTAATGTCACGGAAACTAAGCTAGCACACAGGTGTCAGGCGGCCCTGTCCCGAGCGGGCCCGGCACACAGACCAAGCAGGGCTTTTTTAGCCTCTTTCTGCTCTTTAACCTCTTCTCACGTCTTCCTGTCTTCAACCTTTCCCTCCCTGTTTTCCCTCATTGTCCATCTCTCTTACGGATGTTTCCTCATCCTGTCTTATTCCCTACCTGTTTATTCAGAAACCATCATCTGTTTCCCCTTTGTGTCATGTTAATGCTACCATCATCTGTTTATATCAATGCCTCAAAAAGCTCAGTGGTCTTCAGAGCACTTACACAATATTTCAGACAAGGAGAACCGTTATTATCCAGTTCTGCCCCTTTGAGGAAGAAAAACACCTCTCAATATACCATACACAGTTATACCGAAATAATGTTCTTTAGGTATTTAGATTGTTCAACACATTTTCTTTCCTCTGGCCAAGATAGTGTAAACTTCATTTAATAAAGATAACTAGGTGCCCTCTCTAAGACCACCCATACATATGTGCGCACACACACACACACACACACACACACACCTGTTTCACACTGGTCCCCAGAATGGCCATCAGGAAAACGCAGGATGATTTGGCCACGGGTTCTAAGGATTAAACTCGGTTCTGTACCACTAATTAAGCAGTCTCTGCAGATGCACGCATGCACACATTTCTATTAAACTACATGTACACACATACACACACACACACACACACACACACACACACCATCCAAGTGCTGGACTGCGACCGTCAACCCAAAATCAGCATGTGGCAAGCAGAAGCAGTCAGAATCTCAGCCATCGTCTCGCTGTGAAAATGGAATAATAGTGTGTAATCAAAGCTGGACCGAATAATTTCTTTTTACATTTAAAGAGGCTCTATTGTACTCAAGGGGGACAGTGATCAATTTCCATCCAGGCTTGCGGTACAAATCCAAATCAGGATTAAATGAAAATGTTTTTCTGCTCCTCATCTGTTATATAAATATTAATAACCCATTCTTCTTTCCCAGGCCTCCGTTTCAAAAGCCCTCGCTGTTTCCGCACAAAATAAGTGCTTAGTTTTAATTTGCAACCCCAGTGCACTGCATGTCGCCACTCCAGTTGCATCAGCAGAAGGCTACTCCCCACATTCCGTACCTCCAGCGCGCCCCGCCCCACCTGCTCTGACCTCCGGCCTGCAGACCTCCATCATAGATGTGCTGTTCTGAGTACACATTCTGCTGACCCTCTGCCTTGCACTGCTGCCAGGGAACTGATCTGTATGCACGCTGACAGCAAAACTGCTTATCACACAATGCCACAACGACAAGGCACTGAAGGACAGTAAAACTGCACATGCCTGCTGCATTCTGGGAGTTCTGTCTACCCATTTATAAGCATCCAGATAAACAACGCTGTGACACAGAAGCTAACTCAACATACGGATATGACAGCACTTCTCTCCGCAAACTGAGAGTCACATGGTTCCCAACTGTTTCATGTGGTACAGACACACCACTAATAAGGTAAACAGGCATATGCAAACCAAACCTCTCCCCACCCCACTCCACCCCACCCAAAAGCAGAGCGGAATGTCAAGATCCCCCAGATACCAGCTGGAGAGAAGTATAAGTGTCTAACCAAAAACTTAAAAAGAAAAAATAAAAAAATCATGCTCCACTATCATAAAAATAAATATCAACTTGCTTCATGTGAAGATTCCAAAGTCAGGATTCTGTCATATCACACTGACATGTACATCCTCTTCCTTTATTGTTGCAATACATAAAATAAATTTACATGCGTTTTTCCACAAAAACATGAGAGGAGATAAACATATGCTCCTCAAGGAGGTCAGGATGAGCGTATGTTTATCACTCCAAGATCTCGTGATGTCTGACTCTAGACACAGCAGCTGAGAACAGAAGTCAGCATTAGCTGAGGTGGCAGAAATTTATCAGCGAAAACCCCCAGGTGCCCTTTCGTTCCCATGACACCCCAGGAAGTTGTCTGGATACAGTGAGACCTGTCGGAGAACCCATAGCTCCTCTGTGTGGGAGCTGGACTAATGAGCACAGGTGTATAAGTCATGGTTAGTTGACCATTACATGACCATGGATCACCACAGCCAAGGAAGGTCACCAATCGCCCCGTAGGCCAAGACCTCCTGGTATGACAGTCATAAAAAGCTGACTTGACCTGCAGTCTTCTGACACAAGGCACAGAAATAGCTGACCTGCGACATTCCAACACATCAGTCGCGAAACGCTGACCCTTGACCTCCCAACACAACAGCTGCAAAACTCTGACCCTTGACCTCCCAACACAACAGCCGCAAAACGCTGACCCTCGACGTTCCAACACAACAGCCTCACAACGCTGACCCTTGACCTCCCAACACAACAGCCGCAAAACGCTGACCCGCGACACCCCAACACAACAGCCGCAAAACGCTGACCCGTAACCTCCAAACACAACAGCCGCAAAACGCTGACCCGCGACACCCCAACACAACAGCCGCAAAACGCTGACCCGTAACCTCCAAAC
>JABJVR010000033.1:3837245-3847758 GCA_025773905.1 Chitala chitala | reverse complement strand
TATATATATATATATATATATATATATATATAGATACACACACACACACACACACACACAAACACACGGGACACTCTGTGTGTCTTCAAAAATTTCACAAAATACAATGTAGCTTTTTGTGAAAAGCATACAGTATACTTTGTAGCTGTTCCATTATATTTTATAGGACAGTTTTTGGGAGCAACGTTAGCAACACAGATACGATAACAAAGGGACACAAATGTTTAAAACTTCTCACATTATTCATGCTGAATCGCAAAGAAATGTCGATGAAATCTATAAAGCTGTTGGTTTCTTAAAGGAAGATAAGCTTTATAAATATGTTCTAAAAATTAATTTTTATTATTACTTTAAAAAGTAACAGAAAAACACACAAAACTAAAACGAAGATCATGTTCAATATGTCAAGTTTTGCCAAGTATGGGAGGAGATGCTGATGAACTTTCAATGATGCTAAACTCCATACCTTAACACTTGTGTTACTTAGTTAAGAATAACTAAATACTTGAAGAGCAGAAGGCGGAAATAATTTTTTAAAAATCATAGAATGGTCAATTATTATGTCGTACTTTGCATATACCGTCATAATCGTATCTTTATTTCTTTTGCGCGCATGTGTCCAATAACATTGCATGTACAGTGTATTATAAAGTGTTTATAAAGATGAACAAATATAACGTTTATATCGCTTTGAAGAAAGAAATCGGGAATATGAAGAGATCGCGTGTGGTTACCTTCAGAAGATTGTGTCCCACTAAGAGGGGTAGATCTGGGTCATTTTTTACCCCGGGTGCCATTATTCCGGTGCCATAACCATGCCAGGCCACAACAAACGGATTGTCTATGGTGATCCACAACTTCACGCTGTCTCCAAAGGTTCTGAAACAAAAGTCTGCGTAGTCTTTAAAGAGGTCCACCATAACCGAGTTAGTCCATCCACCGTAGAGTCGCTGCAGGTTGTCAGGCAGGTCCCAGTGGTACAGTGTGACCACCGGCTCCACTCCGATGTCCTTCAGACTTCGGATCAGGAGCTTGTAGTACCCCGTCCCGACCTCATTGTAACTGCTCCTGCTGCCGTTGGGAAATATCCTCGGCCAAGACAAGGAAAATCTGTAATGAGTGACGGCAAGCTGGCGGAGAGCACGAATGTCCCCGTGGATGTTGTGATAGCTGTCCGCCCCTACGTCGCCCATGGCTATCCGACTGCCTCCGCGGGTGAAGGTGTCCCAGATGGACGGCCCCTTGCCGTCCCTGTCAAAAGCCCCCTCGACTTGGTAAGCCGCAGTGCCCACGGACCACATGAATCCCTCGGGGAAGGTGTCGTAGAGGAAAGCTTTGTCGCCGGGATAGGGCAGCTTGTTGAACCTGTCCCAGGTACGCTGTCCAGCGCCGGGACCCGCGGCCGCGCGCAGCAGCGCACCCGAGAGCGCAGCGCACAGCAGAAGGCACGCAACACGCATCCTGCCTGTACGCCTCTATAATAACGGGTTTATCCAACTGCTTTAGCGATTTACTGCAGGTTAATGATAAATGCTGTGTACTGCACTCACTTCGGACTGTAATAATACAAGCTGTGGTATAACACAGGGAACCCAAGGGGAGCAGGTTCGGCGTTTGGAAATCTGTCAATCATTACCCAAAGGGCTGACGCGCTGGGCTGAACTCGAGCGCACACGATGTTAAAGCTGTATCCGGCGATACGCTCTGAAGTTAGTCAAAGCATGGTTTATGTCAGATATACTGCATGTTTAACCATCAAAAGTTTATATACAGATCCCTACTGCATAACTAGAAAATTTGGTTTTTAAATAGTAGATTTTTTTCTGAACAAAATACTATCAGGTGATTGGAAAAAGCACCTGTCGAGAATGGAGGAACAATGCCACAGCAAGATGGCCCTGGTAGGAACGTTACCTGGCACCTCTAGGGGTACTGCTGAATTACTCAAAAAATTGCCGGTCTGCCAGTATGTGATACCATTGAGACATAAAAAGGCACATGATATGTTCATTTGTTGCCAGCGAAGGGGGAAAAAACAATACTCTAAAGATGATCATAAATTAAGACTGGGATGTGTCTGCTGTGCACATGTGGCAGATTAAGCGTGTGTGGTTTCTTTTTGTGCTTACACATGAAAAACGAGATAGTAGCTCGTGTGTGAACAAGGGGATGTCTAACAGTTGTTTTTTTATGTGTTGACTACCGGCAAACAAATCCCGCCATCCTCCGAGTACAGATGTCTGTGGATATGCAAGAAACGACATCACGCTTTGAGGACAGGACTGCAGTTGCATGTGCGTGTGTTTCTTTGCAACAATAAACCATTTAAGTCCAATTAAGCCGACAGACAAACTGGGACACGGATAGACAGAAAGACAGACAAAAGGCAGACAGATACAAGCAGAAGAGTAAACAGTGGCAGACGAGTGTGCCGTGATGTTGGAGCGGGGAGCGGCTGTTACCGGGCACCGACGCCTCGAACAGACGCCGAGGAAAGAGAGCACACGACCATAAATCAGTACCTTCAAAGCCTTTTACAAGCCAGCTTCAAAAGCAGCACACACCTTGGCACAAATCTGCTCTCACTTGCCAGCAAAAGCACATCATTTGAATTACTTGTTTACACAGCTAATGGAAAATTATTAATGTAAATATGCTTACAATGAATTTACACTGAACTGAATTTACACTGAGCTGCGTTTAGGTAAATTGAATATGAGCACAGCAACAAATTATTGATTATACATTTTGAAACAAAGATGTGACTGAAGATCAGAACGGCATCTGAACCATTAACCACAAAGTGGCCTGAAATTACAGCGGCTTTATGACACCAGCTGGAATGGAAACTGGCAGCTCGATATGTAAAATGCAGTAACACAGTGATCCCATGGACACCTGTGAGGGTACTGGGAGGGTCTAGTAGTGCAAACATCCATAACTGCAGACGTAGAGTCAAAATAAATGGGCACTATGACAGTTATTGTCAGTTTGTCACAATAAACTACCTCGTAACTTTGTTTAATATATTTCTTAATACCTGGGTGGTACAGTGAGGTCCAATATCTATCTTCAGAGACACAAAACATAGTGCTGTGATCTAAAAGGATTTTCTTGGCATTCAAACACACCTAAGATGGAAACAACCAAGTTATCCAACAGCACCTAAACCCGAGTCACATTATTTTTGATAGTTTATCTACCAACGACTGTAAAGGTCTGTATGTATAAACAAGCCTTTCATTCAACATCTTGTGAAGGTGATTCATAGCCTGCCCAATGAAACACAGACCTTATTTCTCATCCACCAATCACAGCCCTCCTCCTCTCAGCACAACTACTATGTCTCCAAACACTGCAGTGTGAAGACCCTTCTCGTCATCACCGCTTTGCATTTTAGCAGTTTCCATGGTCGGGTTATCAAGCCTCCTGCAACTTAGACAGCTGTAGCCGTGGCAACCCTCAACTGTAGCCATTACATTTTCCCTGACTGGTGTTACAGAAGCAATTGCACAGCATTTTGCTCAGGGAGTGAGGCTAATGAGGAAGCCAGGAGCCCTGCAGGCACCATATTGTAATTTTCCATCCATCCGGAAAGGACGGGAGCAGCACTAAGTGCTTCAGGAGCTCACAGGCAGACCGGGGTGGAATCGTCGTCCTCTTGTTCAGTTAGCTGGAACAAAAGCATGTCATTCTACCTGAGCTTTGCTCTAAATTAGTTGCTGGTTGTCCATTACAATGAGATCACGAGTGCAGACCAGAGCTGCAGAGGTGAAATCGCTTCACTCTTGCCCTAGTTTATGGCCTAATGAATAGAGGAAGGCTGCGTTCAGAAACAAAACACGAACAGCCCGTTTGTCTCTACAAAACTGACAAACATTCCTGTCAAGCTACTTTGCCCAAATTTCGAAATTTATCCTGGAACATTTGGCAATTCAATTATAACGTTCAAGACTAAATCTTCAACAAGATGCTAAAACTGCTACTTGTGATGATAGGTTAACTCATATTTGCATGACACACACCATGTCTAGCTGTAATTCAACACCAGTATTGTAGTCTAGTATTGTGTAAACTATGCAAGCTGGCAACCAAAATATTTTAATGCATAATCTAGGTCTCTGCAGTGAAAAAAACATTTTTGTTAGTGTTTGTTAATACTTATCAACAATCTAAAGAATTCCCCCAGTGAAATGGCCGTCCTTACCAATTGTACAGATACAAAACACATTAACACAAGTTAATCAGTCTCTGAACTTTGCCGAGGCAGAAGTCATCCTGCTATCTTTCCTCACCAATTACTAAATAGTCTTGAAATAATCAAGTATATTGCAGAAGAGCTGGCAGTTGGTATCTAAATGCATCCAAGTTGAAACTAATTGGCATCCTTTGTTTCAAATTGATTAGAATGAATTGTTAGTTTATTCTGAATTGCCACCCTGGTGCAGTTCCAGCCATTTGGAACCAAAACCAAGAATCCTCTTGCAATAAAACAGGGTCCAATTTGACTATTGAAAATATCTATAAAAATAAAATGTTACAATTATAACAAATGTTTCTGCAGTTTCCATAAAGTCAATAACCCATGCCTTTTCATTGTGAAACATGTACACCGGTACACGCAGGGTACACGCAGGGTACACGCAGGTGCATTACAAATGGAGGGTTTCCAACACTGATTACTTTTCATTTAAAGCTGTGCATTAAGGTGTATAAGAAAGAAACCCAGAGTTTCTACAGGGTATTTTATTGGTACAACAGACTGCAAAACTGACTGGGAAGTATTTTTTTAAATGCACAAGATAAAAACAACTCCTTATTAACTTCTCTTGAAATGCTGTCCCCCCCACCTCCCCTCAGAGACATGTAAAACTGAACATTTAACTGGATTCTTTTAGGATCATAAAACCGGTGCTTGATGTTTTTCCTCAATTTTTTACCCCCCCATCAAAAGCACTGTGGGTAAAATGTACACTGGAGTAAACGAATGAAATAAAAAAAAGAGAGCGAAAACACATGATCAATCTCACAGAGTAGCAAAGGCAAACAGTTCATCTAGGTTTAAAATCCAAAATGACATTAACATATCACTGAAGGGCCATCGTTGGGTTTTTTTTGACCGAAGTACAGGTGCTGCACTTAGAAGCTGAGCTGATAGATAAAAGCTATACAATCCCCCCGCAAACAAGACATAAAAGAAACTATTTACATTTTTTTTCTTTAGTTTATATCTCTACATAGCCAGCGACATCACAATGCACAACAACCCACATGTAATGAAATCAATGTGCGTGGCCAAAGCTTTGTGAATGCAGGGGGGGCGTGTGGGGGGGGCCTGAAGGCAATGTCCAACGGTGAAAGGGTCCAATGTCCAACCTCAGTCGTTCCTCACACCCACCAGCTTCAGAAGCTAGTAGACCAGGTGTCCTGAAGTATCCCCAGATTCTTCCAGCGTCTCGTGCTCCCCCCTTTCCCTTTTTGTCGTCCTTCCTCTTCTCATCTTCGGTCCCTTCGGGCACCTCCCTTACGCTGCACCTGATTGGTGAACACAAAGGTCCTCTGATTGGTTAGCACAGTCCAGCTGAGTGGCAAACGCAAGCACAGAAAAGAACATTTCATTCTACAGAGATGGTAATTTGAACTCTGCACAAGCTGAATAAAACTCAAGGCATTATCACTACTGCAGGACATCTACAGAAACATACAGATTAATAACCAGCAAGTGATTCCACCAGTCCCAGTACTCACTTTGGGCATGGAGTAGTCATCTTCCTCCTCTTCCTCCTCCTCTTCTTCCTCATCCTCCATGCTCTGCTGGGATATCTCTGTCTCCATTTCATCAGCAGACTCATTCTCTTTGCTGGCTGCTCCTCGTAAACGCCCACTGCGCCTGGAAGACACCAGGACAGTCATGTCCACGAACTCCGCGTAGGCTAATTTAACACCCACCACTGTTAAACACACAGAATGCAGCCCCGGGGACAGAGATTGCAGCCCTGAGGGCTCGGTCACACTGCGGCACAGAGATTGCAGCCCTGAGGGCTCAATCACATGGCGGCACAGAGGTCGCAGGCCTGAGGGCTCGGTCACATGGCGGCACAGGAGCACACATACAAACCCAGCCAGGAGACTAAACATACACATTTTTCTTGGCCGTCTGCTGTGCGGACTTGGGCGGTCTGCCTCTCCTTTTCTGTGGTGTAGACTGGGCTGAGTTGTCTGTGGCTTCTGAAGACTCCCTGTGTGCAGACAGATGGCAAACAGTCACTCTTAATCAAGAGAACACAGATATTTGTGTTGTTTAGGTCCAAGCTTACAAGCGTAAGGAATTCATAAGAACCTTTCAATGACATTGTTCGTGTCCAACAGTGCAGTAAATGTTTGGCACTGGAACACACACACACACACACACACACGCACACGCACGCACACGCGCACGCGCACACGCACACGCGCACGCGCACGCGCACACGCGCACGCGCACGCGCACACGCACACGCACACGCACACAATGTGCCCGATAATGCACTCCACAGGCTTCAGCCAATCCGTACCTCTGCTGTGACCTCCGGGGTGTCTTGGCCTGCCTGCCTCCTTTGCTTTTCACCTCCATGTTCTCACTGTTACGGTCTTCCTCCTCGTCGCCCTCAGGTGCCGGATCCTCCTCCTCTGTTGCCACAGGGAGTGCCTTCTTGTGGCCCCTCCTGCCCTTGGTGGAGCTCTCCTCTTTAGGGGTGGCAGACTTGGGAGGTCGGCCCCGCCGCGCCTTTTTGGGCGGGCTGTTCTGCTCATCCTCCATCTCCAGTGAGGTGTCGCCAGCAGAGACACGGCCCTCCTCGCCCCACTGGTCCTCCTGGCTGGTGGCACTCGAACCGGTCGCCTTCCTACGGCCTCTCTTGGGCTTGGGATCCTGGCCCGATTCGTCGTCCTGGCTGGTGGCAGCGGTACGTTTCCGTCCCCGGGGCTTGTCCCCTTCCTGCAGTGTCATGACAGCAGGGAAGACAACAGCTGAAACAAGAGCTACAAAGATGGGCCAAACTACAGGCTATCATTAAAAAAAAAAAAAAAAAAAGAGAAGGACATGAAAAATACGTTACACTTCGCCAAGGGTTAAGTACAATCTGAGCCCCCTCAGGGGCGACCTCGTACCCGTGCCATGTCAGCCTCATCCCTCTTCTCGCTCTTCTTCATCATGGAAATGACCTCATTCTCACTGTGGTCCAGCTCAGTATTGTCCATCCTGTGAGATGAGACAGGTGACTGAGCACAGTTCGCCCTGCCGGTGGCCCTGCCCTGCTCGCCCCACTGGGCCTGCTCTCCTGCCACTCACCTGCCTTTGTTGCGCCCGGGAGAGCTCGGGTTCGAGCTGCTGCTCGCATTGCTGATGGTCTCCATGCGGGACGACTTGCTCTGCAGCTGTTTGCCAGCTGTGGACAGAGGCTTATTCACCGCACCAAGAACGTTGGCCGCTTTGGGCTGGGTACAAAGGAAAAACCATCAGAAAAACCAGCACTTAAGGACTGAGCAAACTCCAAAAGCTGGCGTTCACTATTTGAACCCTTACCTTTCCAGGGGTGAAAAAGGATTTCATTTCGGGGGGAAGGTAATTTTTTGTATTGCTGAAGTTCTGCAAAGCAAGGCATGGCAGAAAAACAGTAACAGCTGAAAATACAACAATCAGACTGCAGACTAAAATTCAGGTTCAAAAGCCATGCACAAGGCTCCTGAGGCTTGCAAAGGGTGTGACACCACAGTCATTACAATCCTGGGACAATGGCAAAAAGGCCAGAATCACTGTCACCAGCATTAACATGGCACAGGTGACCTCTGGAAAGTCAGTCTAAGTATAACACCCTGGCATGATGTGAAGACATTCCCGCCACCTGTGTGACAGCCCTCACCTTGTCAGGCCGAGTGAAGAACCTTGCTGGCAAGACGGGGTCTTTGGGCGACTCCAGGCTGTACGTGGTGCTCTTGGACATGATGATGTTCATGGCCACGTCACACACCGTGTACAGTTTCTGAGGAAGTCAGACACAGACGACAAAAGTAAAGCCCGTTAGGTCAGCAGTGCCCAACTGGGCCAAGCAGAGAGATGAAGTGTAAAATGTGGCTTAGTGTAGCTGGATGTACAGCTGGCAGAACTGAACTCTGGTAACGAAAAGCCCTGTCCGTTACGCCATAACACCATAATCAAATGAGACGACTAAAAAATACACACACCCTACATGTGACGTATCTTAAGGAGGCGTGTGTAAACGGGCGTGTGCACGCTGGGGCCCTACAGACGGATGCACCTCGTTTATTTTGGAATCTGTGGGCGCCTGAGCATCCCTGGCCTGCTTGATGCTTTCCACCATCTTCCTGATGAACGCATGGCTGTTGTTCTCATTCTTCGCCATTATGATTTCTAGAACAAACCACAGCGACCTGGGGGCAGAGAGGAAACGGGAAACAGCCATCCCCGACACTACGGTTACAAAGTACTGTAGTCAGGTAAAGGTCCGAGAGGTAAAAATACAACGCAGGAGTAAGGAGCGCTGACAGTGCGGTGCGTCTGAGGCGTCTCTGACTCACTCCTTAATGTCCTTCAGCTGTTCGATGTCCTGCACCTTCACGTAGTCAGGGTCGTGGGCCAGCAGGTGAACGGTGTACGGCACGACGTACTCTGGCAGGAGAGAGACCAGCTTCTCTGCACGGGGAACGGACAGGCAGGACCAGGCGTTAGTCATGACGACGACGACAACAACAACAACAACAACAACAACAACAACACCTGTAAACAGGAAAGGAAGGACCAGCGCCGTAACAGTAAGTGCTGTCATGAGACGACAGGTGAGTCAAACAGTCAGGTCAGGGAAGACAGTGGTGTGAAACCCAGCTGCTTCCTGCAGAGCGGGCACCTTAGGTCCAGCGTGCTCAAATGGAGCTAGAAGGCATGAAGCCGTGTACAAGGTGAGGCAATTTAGAACACAAACAGAGCGAGGTCAGCGGCACGCGGGACGAAAGGCGTACCGCTCACAGCCGCGTGCTGCTTCAGGTACTCCCGCCGGATGTTGATGTTCTTCACCAGGCACTGGCGGGCGTGTGCCCGCCGCTCTTTCATAGGGTCCTTGGCACACAAGGCAAACACTGCCAGGTACTCGAGGGGTAGGCGAAGCCGGCATAGGCCCTTGTGCAGCTTCTGGGCAAAGGCTTGGCGCACCTGGTAGCACTCATCCTGTGGGGGGGGAGAACGGAGTGACCCAAACAGCAACGGAGTGACCCAAACAGCGGCACACCCACCGAATGGGCCATCGGCAGGTATTTTACCCTCTTCAAATCAAGTGTAAAACGTGTATGTACATTAAAAACTGACTAGTTCAGCAGTTACCTTTATCCAAAGTGGTAATTTTACAGCTGAGTATTTTCCTGGAACATTGTAGTTTAATGTACAACAGACAGGCTTTTCTTAGGGCAGGAAACGCTCATGTTCAGGTTACAAAGTCTGCATTCTCGCCCTCCAGGCTCCACGCAGCCAACATGAACGTGCGCAGAATCATCCAAATTACCCACTAATAAGCAGGCTGAACAGGCAGCACATATCCACACATGCTTCACCCAGGTCTCAGGACCGGCTCTCTGCTGCTGTACCATCAGGAAACGTTCTTAGACCGAATTTCTCCTGTATAACATCCCACTCTGTATAGGTGCGCTGGATAACAACCCAGGTGTGCTTGTGGGAGTAACGTTGGTGAGGCGAGGAGCAGACTGAGGGGAGGCGAGGCTTCTCCTTACATTGATGACGAGCGCACACTGCTGGTACTGCTCCAGGGTGATGATCTCGTGGTAGCACGGTTCCTGGGCCAGCCTCAGCAACGCACAGCCAGCCGCCAGCCGCAAACGGGACATGTCCGGCTTCCTGGGGGGGAAGGGGGCAGTCGAGTTTCACCCAAAACAAATTTCTGCTGGGAGCGGGTAATGGACTGCAGTGATACTGACACTACTTAATGAAGGGTAAAAACAAAAAAGGACAACAAAAACACGGGGGGGAAGTTTTAGTTTCCTGCATAAGTGTAGGAAGAAAATAATCCTGCAGGGGGCGCTGTGCTGTTTTTAACAGGCAGAATTCATTCTAGAGTGAAAATAAAGAGTGACAGAATAAAGAGGAAGTATGCAGCAAATCAGAAAGGTGACTCAAGACTGAAGTGTGATACAGTCTGCAGGTGACAATGTGACAGGTGAGACACACGCAGAGAGAGAAGGTGACAATGTGACAGGTGAGACACACGCAGAGAGAGAAGGTGACAATGTGACAGGTGAGACACACGCAGAGAGAAGGTGACAGGTGAGACACACGCAGAGAAAGAAGGTGACAGGTGAGACACAGAGAGAGAAGGTGACAGGTGAGACACACACACACACACACACACACACACACACACACACACACACACACACACACACACAGAGGGAGACGGGAGACACACACACACACACACACACACACAGAGAGAAACAAAACAGGGAGACA